>BLKR01004968.1:0-40434 GCA_011170035.1 Teleogryllus occipitalis
TGACAGCTCCTATCCTTCCATTAAAACTGAACTAGTCACATTAAACCTGAAAAAGCTACTTACAAAACCATTCACATCGTGCAGGTGAACTCTAACAGATCAGAAATAGCAGAAGGACCATCGTCTTTATTAATTTTTTAGTGTTATCAACGAAAGGTATCTCTGACACATCTCCCGTCGAATTCAAACTCATTTTCAGGAAAGAAGACGCTTTGCAGCTTGCGAAATTTCGACTGTTCGTGCTACAATTATGCAGTCGGGCGGAACCAACGAGCTGATGAGGTCTAAAGTAATACAGGGTGTTTGAAAATAACACAAAACTTTGGATACAGAATTCCTTAGAAAACAAGTAGATTTGGATGTTCAATGGTTCAATGAGTTTAATAAACTTGGAAATTAATAGTTGAGAATTTATTTCTGAGTGGATTCCGTTGAGATTCTGCAACACTTTGAGCCCTCCAATGCAAAATATCAGGAATCATTTGATCTTTATCTTGTATTTCTGTAATTTAACTCGTACAATCTGCTGCTCTAAAAAACGTCGGTTCTTACAGTTGTAACACTTCTTCACGTAGCGTACGAAATGTTCAAAATGAGCTTCTTTTGCTAGAATAGAAGTTCTCCAAAGTCCTCTCGTTTCAATGTTGAGTGCAATACGAGAAGTAAAATGCCAGTTGTGACAAAGATATTTGAATATCTGGCGAATATCCCCGCAAATCAACCTGCAGATCGACACCGAAACTCACTTCCCCTTTTCCAGAAGGGAAAATGCTCACAACCTTCCGGGATACAACATTCACTACACTTATGGGACTACCGAACAAAGCATTTCATGTTCCCGGAAACAAAAGAATCCTTCAATTGTCCTTTCGTCACACTTCCCTAATTCCGTTCAGTTAACACCACCGATAATGAAAGTGTCATTCGACACCTCTCGGAATGCTGGGAAACGTCTCATTGTTTGTATTCTCCTAATATTATTTTTAACTCAAATTAATATACATGAAAACACTTTCAAAATCGTTAATATTCATTAAAAATTTAACGGTTTCAGTTCCAGACAGACTATTGAATCTGTTTTGGACGGTTTTGGTTTCGTGCCTTCGTTTCAATCGTTAGCAACCGCAGTGTACAACAATGGTGACAAACTATGTATCTGTGCCCCTATTTTTCCCTTGTTTTTTTTATTTAGGTAAGACATAGTTTGCTAGAAAATAAAAAAAAATCATACGTGGACAATGAAATAATTACTTTGATGATAGAACTAATACATACCTGGAGGGTGCCACTGACCGGCAGGTCCTAGGTTCGAGTCCCGACAGTGGCAGGATTTTCAACACTAGCTTGTCAGCTAGGCCGAATTCACTCGCTGCCTTGAGAAGAAACTGGCGACCGGCATCTCTGATCGGTAGTTTTCCGTGGTTTCTTCAATCAACAGCAGGCGAATCGCGGAGCAGAACTCTAACAAAAGGACCACGGACCGCGCGCGATCTTTCCTTCCTCTTCCTTGTGTTATCTTCTCCCTGTACACACTCTTCTAATAACATGCAGTACACCACCACACATTCTGGGAGATAGGTCAGGGACTTAGGACTTGTCCCGACTGGGGAGGTGCCCCGCTGGTGGGAGGTACCTGGTTGGGGAATCGCTGATCGACAATAGGTCGGCGCCGGATCTCCCCATTCAGTGAGGAAAGAACACCGCCACCTTCCGAAAAACATGCACTACTCTTACGGGACTAATGACCTTAGTAGTAGTTGACGCGCCCGGAATCACTTACATTCAATCAACTAATACACATCAATAATTTTGAACCATTAAAGGGTTGCCAGATTGCTCGGGGAACCTCTTCCCCAAATGTACAACTCTCCACATTTTCATACTGAAAAAAGGGAGAAATAATGGATTGGACAGTTTTGTGAATTTTTTTAAAATTACTTAACATTACAGGGCCTCCCACAAAATTATTAGGAGGCCGCCCTGGCCCCATTTGAGCACGCCAATGGTTTCGATGCATCCTGTACAGCGCAGTTGCCACTCCATCTGCCCGCTGGCTTACCGCCGCCGGAGGCAATTGAGCTTTTCGGGGGCAGCTGGAGGGCTAGTTTATCTGAATGTTATTTCGAGGTAAATACGACGGCGGGAGGTGTGTAAGAGGCGAAACGAATTTCATGGGTCAGCTCTTTATTAGCAGTCCTTTATGAACTCTTTGGGCGTAAATTATCGAAGGCCACGATCAAAAGCGTAAATTGTATGTTGGAATGAAAAATGAGAAAGAATTAAGGAAGATACAATGTGGCAGGATGTGTTCTTTGAAACGAGAATTAGCAACATATAAAATGCACGACGTTCTGCTCCGTGTATGTTGAAATTTTTTTTTATATAAACTAGAAAATAAGAGAAGGAACAAACTCGTTCTTTCATTAATGTCAATAGACGGAAAATGCATTCATGAAAAATGGTTCTAAAATTATTCGAGTGAGTATGAAAGACTGAAATCAGTGACATTGCTAAGCAATTTCGTTTTAAAGTATTACATTATCCTCTTTTGTCACTAGAAAATGCTTTCATTTCTGCAATGTTTAAATCTTATTTAATCCAATAAAGAAATATTTTATATTTAAATGAAATATCTTTGTGTAGCAACACATTACTATTTAATTCAGTAAAATATTTCAGATGTAGCAAAAACACAGCAAAATGGCAAAACGTGGACAGAAAATTGAAACTTCAGGTATGAACATTTTCTGGATAAATTGGTAAGAGCATTCAAGAGAAATAGCGGAAAATAAAAATGATTGAAAAAGGTAATAGTATATGAGGCAGAAAAGCGTAATGAAGATAGTGGATCCGACATGTGGAGTTGATAACCACAGGAACAGAATACACTAGGAAAACAAACCAGATCGGATAGAAATGAATAGAATAGGGCGTCCGAGTAAAATAGGTAAAAACTCCATTCATCTTTGTAATTGGATAAGCGAATTAGCCTGCACAAAAGAAACGGAGGTGACGAAGGTGAAAAATAAGGAGAAGCGAAGGAAGAACAAGAAAATATGAAGTACTCCCTGCATGTACTGTATATGCTTGTAACCTAGTCTCTATGAAGAATGGCATTTTCTTCTTCTGAAAACCATAGATACGTGGCGTTGCTTGCATGTTAACAGTATCGTTACTTTTGTTTCAAATATTCTCAATACGATTCTCTATGTCGAACATCCTCTATATTTTTAAGTGTTTGAATACAAATAATAATGCTATTAATTTTATTTTTAGCGATATCGTTTAGATATAATTATTAATTGGCTTTTTTATAGATATCACGCATCAATATTTTTCAGTATTGGAGTATCAATACTCGCGTTTCAGAAATACCGACTTATTGCTATTTCTTTTTTCCAAATTCCGAATCGATTTAAGTATCGCGACACTTATACCCCTTCTGTCAGCGGTGATACGTTGCTATGCAGACGTGCTTACAAAGTCGTTACTGTTGTTTTCCATATTCTCAATACGACTACGTTAACCGGTATAGAAATGAGCATTCTGTATATTTTTAAGTTTGAATACGAAGAATAATGAGATTAATTTTATTTCCAGAAATATCCTTTAAACATAAATATAAATTGACATTTTTATTGATATCATACATCGATATTTTTCAATATTGGAGTATTAATAGTTGCAGTTCAAATACACGAACATATTTATATTTTATTCTGTGCTACAAAATATCAAATCGATTCAAGTATCGCAACACTTGTACCCGTACTATGGGCTGTGACCTCGCGCGCGCTCTGTGTTTTGGGAGCCGAAACGCGGTGGGTACACGCTAATTGTCGGCACCAGGTGCTCGGCAGTCGTAAATTGGTGGCTCGCTTCTCCCGGACCTCCCTGGAAGTGCGTAATTCTTTTTTTAACCGGCGTATCGTTTTCGGAAAGTTCGCTCAATGATCGAGATGCACGTCATTTTTAAACTGCGCCTATCGGCGCCGGTCGGGAGATCGCGTTGACGTGGCAGGCTGCCGTATCGTTAAGAAGTGTGAGTGAGTACAAGAGTTCTTGTCTGCTCTTAATCACTATTATTAGGAAGAAATACGTGCTGTGGTTGTTGAATTTTTTTTCCAAGCCAGCTGTTACTGAGGGTCGTCTCTGTTTGAATGGCAGTTTTTTTCCCTCGGCGGAAACAGCTTTGAGATTCTCTTTATGCAATTTATTATGTTCAGGGAGTTGTTTATTCGTAAGAAAGGCTAGTAAAGCATTCACCCGTTGACAAAATGTTCGAGGAAAATGTACTCTTGCCTGTTTTTCAGAATCGTTATGTCACATTGAGATTAGCGACACACTACATGTTATAATAAAGTTTTGACAAAGTTTATGTTCATGTGAATACGTTTTGGGATGCCCTTGAGATATAATTCTATAATATATTTTTAAACATTTTTGCAGTAGCCAAAATATTATACCTAGTGTACTTATCTGAAATCGGTTTTTAATGAAAATCTACCAAGCTAATTAAATGTAGTACTATTTAAAATTGATAAGAATTGCAAATTAATAAATAGGATGATTTCATCACTAAATGTAACCTACAATATACTCGTCCCAAAAACTGTAAGTGCCAAAAAATGGACTTGTTAAAGAATGAAAGAAGTGATGATGATGATTCATTGCCTTCATCTTCTCCTTGACAAAACAGTCGCTATTTAGAATATGTAGTATGAGATGGTTTTACAGGCAATTTCAAATTAATGAATGATGACTAAAAAGGTATTAAAGAGTGCATGATACTTTTCATGTTCTAGCTTCGATTTGTTAATTCTTCTCTTTATTTTTGGCATCGAGACCCAAAATTTCCACCGACTGAGATCTCTCAGGGCAACAGTTGTTGCCACTGGAACGTCTCTGACCGAAAAGTCATGGGCATTTCAATTGTGGCGGATTTTTGATTTTAGATAAATAAAAAATGGTCGAGCAAATGGATCTGTGTCAAAAGTTCAAATTTGCTTTCTTTCAACTTAAAGTGATGTAATTGCCAAGATCAATGCAGTGATACTGGCTCTGAAACTCAAAAACTTTCCATTTGGTTACGAAGAGCGACGTGTTTATAATTACCGTCTGTGAATCACAGGCAGTTTTTGCGATTTCCACAATTCTTGTATCCTGTACTTACAATTTGCTCGACCACTCTACAACGAGCTAGATCTAATTCATCCTCGTCTGGAGTATAATTCGAGCGGCCTACTCTCTGCTTGCTCCGATCAGTAGTTTTCTGTGGTTTTGTTAGTTAATACTAGGCAAACGCCGGAGTAGTACCCTAAAAAATGGGCCATGCGGAGTGCTGGTTCTTTCCTTTCTCTTTCTTATCCTATCGTCTTCCCTTATTCTCACATACATCTAGACACTCATTATTTACATGCAATGCATTAACACACATTTCGGTGGACCGGTCGGAAGCTTGGAGCTTGCCTCGGCTGGGCGATGCCCCGCCATGGTGGATATACCTGGAGGAGGGACACCCTCGTAAGTTGGCGTGTAGTTCGGCGCCGGATCTCAAAACCAAACTCTGAAGATACCCCGCCATCTCTCGTTATAAAAACATGCACTACGCGTACGGGACTAATGATCATAGCAGTTGGCCTGCCCTGAAACACAAAAAAATTAATCAGCTGACTGTAGTGACGAAGCAGGTAAGGGAGAATCCATAAAATACGTGAGGCCATTAGGGAGGGAAAGGGGGATAAGCGAATTTCATCTAATGTTACTTGAAGGGAGGGGGGTCTCAGCAAATGTCACGTAATTTTTTCCTCTAAAAACTGCCAGAAAACTGAGACAATTCAAGTAAAACACGTTTCTATACTAAAATATGGCCAAATCTTGCACAATAATTTTTATCGCGGTTACGTTAATTCTACAATAATTATCAATGTATACTGAGAAAAAGAATCTGACAAAAATTACAGAAATTTTAAAGAAACATTACCGAGTGGTTTTAGAAATGCAATTATATTCATTGTAATTCAGTCCCTTTATTTTCTAAATACTAGTCATATCTAGTCTTAAACGAAAATAATTACGCAAATTATTTTTTTAAGTAAATCTCAATGCAATCAATCATAAATTAAGTATTTACATTAAAAATACGCATTTTGAAGAGATTAGAAGGGGGAGAGGGGGTCGAACCAGATCTCACGACATCTCACCAAACGGGGAGGTGAGTCGAAAAATCGCCTCACGTAATTTATGGACGACCCCTACACAACAACTTTTATCTCAACCTTCAGAAGTGAAATGTAGATCATCGGGATCTACCCCACATGTCGAGGCTGTCATCACTCTGGTGAAGAGTTCCGTTACTGTGGCGTGTGGGGAACTTCCTCACGTATGTCGCCGAATGCTCCGTGAGATCGTCCGATAAGGAAGTGACGAGCTCATCAGATGAAGACGGGTTCCTCCAAACACCGAAAAAAAACTACTGGTCGAGAAAATAATTATTTACGGCAAAATATTCGTTTGTAAAATACGAAATGAATAACTTTTGCCCATTTCGTAAAGCACGGGTACCACATGTGTTCCAAGTTAAAATTTTAAATGTGTAGCGATTTTGAATTGCTTGAAAACTTTCTGAACTTGTACTCTGATATCGAAAAATATTTATTTGAATGTGCTGTGAAGGTTACTAAAGTTTAACATATGGGATTTTAATCTACTTGCGTTGCCTCCTGGATGAAAAAATTGAGATAAACGATCTCTGTAAACATACGAAATATTCTATTTCTCCGTCGATTATTCATCATGGGTCATTAGGCACATGAGGCCATAGTACATCACTACAGTACATGATAACAATACGTGACACTCACAATAGTATATCGCCTTTCCGATTTCATGCATTTTACTTCCTATCACCCATAACAAAAGTCTCGTGAAACCGTGCCGACTGCCCGCTGGCCGAGATCGCTAAGGCAGTAGTGTCGTAGTGATCTCGGAACGAAGGGTCGCGGGTTCGATCGAGTCCCTCCCCGGGCATGGTTGTATTTGTGTTCGTCCTTTCACCCCTTATCATCACCATTTCCTTTCATCTTCATAGTTACCAAACCATTAACACCAATAGTGGTCGCTAATGACCTAAGATGTTGACGCGACCTTAAATAACAAAAAAAAGTTTCGTGCGAACTATAATAGCAGCCCAACCGATTACAACTATCTGACAAAATCATACTTGCAATGAAAAGCTCGGAAGTAGACTGGATGATAAGAGTAGTATGTTATTTAAAGCTACTGATAGTCTTGCCACTCTGAATTCAGTAGAAGTAGCGGCAACAAAAATAAAGTTGCTGGGCGAATATTCCAGGGATAACAACCAATAAGGAGACAGCAGGTTCTAAGGTGATTTTTAAAATGATATATTTTGTAAACATTTTTAAAAAGTATGAGATTCTTTAGTAAACTAGCATATTATAAATGATCATCATGCGCACAACCTTTCCGACACATGTTTATCCTCACAATCACGGACCATCCACAGGCGTTTTCTCAGCCGCATGTGCACCAACACACGTCGCATGTACACAAAGATGCGATAACGGAAGACACTCATTCACTTGTACACGTTCACTCTAACGCAAGCTCACCAACCATTTACAGATACGCTCATATACAAGCACGTTATTAAGAACGTTAATAACACGCTGACATGCTCATCAAGATTCATTGCATCGCAACTATATCCAATACTTTCTTCTGTTTTATTCTTTATTCCTTGCACAAGGCATATGACTAATTCAATGACGCCCCCAGGGGCAGGGGGTGGATTGCAGGTGTAGTATTGGCTTCTTGGGTGGAGGAGCTAAAGCAGTGGTGTAGCTTCAGTTGGGGTTACCTAGGGCATAACTATGGTATGACCTCCCTTCCCATAAATTAAATAGAAAAATATTTATTATTGGAGAGTTTGTACATTATTCAATAAAAATAAAAGTATATTTGTACATGACATTTATTTATAATATATTAAAAGGCTGTATGTAATTCAGAATAATTGAAATATAATTTTTAAATAAATAATTATGTAATCCCAACTATAGAATTTTCTAATTGGTGTCACCCCTAAAATGGTGACACCCAAAGAGGATAGCCACCCCCTGCCCTCCTCTAAGTACATCACTTGGCTGAAGTTTCATAACCCTTCTGTTGGGAGTTCTTCTACACTAATTACAGTATCTTCAACCACAATGTCTCTCAAATTTATCGAGGATTGAGAGACAGCGCAACCCCGAGAAAACAATCCACTTTGTCCTCCACAAATAGTACATGGAATGATCAGAATTTGATCTCCGGTGCCGAAACCGAAACGTAATCCAAAATATTGTATTCAACGAAACCAAAACTGAAAGATTTTGTTAACCAAATATTAAATTGAAATATTGTATTGCAATTGAAAGGTATTAACGTAAACAGGAACATAAAAATATATTTTTGACAGTCTGGGAGACTTCGCTTCCTCAGCATACTTACCAACGTTCCGGGCAGCATGCTGTGGCCTTCCTCATGGCAATTTTTTTACGACAGCCGAGACAGCCTAGGTTGCGGCGACTCCCGAACAGCCAAGTATTTATTGACTCTGGCCGCGGAAGACTACGTTTTCAAAAACAGTTTTTCCATAAAATATTTTCTTTTCGCTATTCAAGAAAAAAACAAATCCGAAATATTTTATTAACCGTAAAGAAACCTGGCCGTTATTTGAGACGATTTGATCTCCCGTCGCCAGCACGTCCCGTCTCCACACTTGCGCATTGGCGCGACCATTCCCAGCGGCCTCGCACCGGCATCGCACGTTCCCATCTGAGCCACGCCGCGGTGCTCGTGTAGGAGGGAGAGAGAGAGAGAGAGAGAGAGAGAGAGAGAGAGGCACGGACAGGTGCGCGGGCGGCCAGGTGGGAACGTCGGGCACTCGCCACCGCCGCCGCCGGCGTCGCGCTACCGGCCCCGCTACCACTGCGGCAACCGCCCTCGTTCATTACTCCCTCTGCCACTGGTGTTCACGTACTGCCCGTGCACACCAGGCACTAGCACTGGGAGAGATGGCTCAGCGCATCAACTCATGTCACTGCAGTCCTCTGACCGGGAGGCCGTAGGTTCGAGTCCTGACGGCGGCTGGATTTTCGACACTAGTTTGTCAGCTAGGTCGAATTCAGTCGCTGTCTGGAGGAGAATTCTAGCGGCCGGCTGCGCTGATCGGTAGTTTTCCGTGGTTTCTCCGATCAACACCAGACGAATGCTGGAGCAGTACCCTAGCAAACGGGCCACGGACCGCCCGCAATCTCTCATTTCTCTTCCTTGTCCTATCCTCTCCCTTAACACACACACACTTACACCAACATGCACTAAACTACCACACATGCCGGTAGACCGGTCGGAAGCTGAGAGCTAGTCCCAGCTGGGGCGGTGCTCCGCTGGTGGGACATTCCTCGTTGAGGGGAAAACCCCGCTAGTCGGCGGTAGGTCGGCGCCGGATCTCACCATTCAGCGAGGGTAGATCACCGCCACCTCTCTATGAAAAGCATGCACTACACTTACGGGAATAATGAGTTAAGCTGCTGACGCGCCCGGAATCACTAACAACCAACCAACCAGGCATTGGCGGATCCAGGGGTGGGGCATGACGACCATCCACCCCCCCAAAGGAATAGAGTTTTCGTTTAGCTTTATTTGAAAAAAATGCTTTAAATGTTTATGTTCCAATTATGTAATTGTTTAAACAATAATATTGTATACGTTCATAACTAAAGTACATCAGTAATATACAAAATAATAACAAATATGTTTATTATTTAACAAAAGTCTACGATCCCCACTCCCAAATGTTCGACTGGACGCCAGGTTTGTCGATGTATTTATTCCGGTGGACGGATGTTTCAATAGGGAGTTTCCTTGCATAGTGTGGCGTACAGTCATCTCAAGACCAATAGTGGGTGAAGTCAAACAAGCGTTTTTTACGCAACGTTTTGGACGAAATGCAAGTTTCCAACTGTGGTGGTAGTGTGCGCTGAAGCATAAGCTGATATCATCTTGACTCACATATTGTACGACCAGAGCTGCCGCCCAATCTCTTATCTGTATATACAATTATATTATTACACAATTATTGCATTATTAAATAAATATGAAAATCATCGTATAAACAAATAATTATATTTGCATATTAATGTCACTAACGTGATTTTGGAACATGGAAATGCAGAGTTGGCAGTATTCTCTACCGCTACAGTGAAGAACAAAGTCGACATAGAATGACCGAGTGATTGATGAACATGCGCTATAAGTCGTCAGCTAAATTTGGCGGGATAGCGGGCTCCTCTGTCATTTTGAGTTAAGTGTTTGCGCATGCGCAGAGGGTCAAAACTGATATAAAGTAGGGTCTTTAAGCACAGCACCGCGTAGCGAACAGAGATCGACAGGAATATTACGATACTCTATACCACTTTTGAGAATCTACGATTGCTCAACTTAAACTGTGCTGTTTTTAAGTCCTTACTAAGATATTTTACGCTATCAAAAAATTTCGTTCGACACGTCTATATAATCTATCCTAAAATATCGATTCTTCCTCGATGGCCTTAGTAGTTGAGTCTTCAATAGTCCCTAAACTTCAAAAATTGATATTTCTGGTATTCATTGACATTGATGCGTGAAATAAACATTTATGCACAATGAGAGGAAGAAAAGAAACTAGTATTAAAACAATTGAACAGATACTGTCGAAATGGAATTGTCGTAAAACTCACTTTCAGTTCACTTTCTTTTGGGAATTCTTTTTAGATATTTTTGCCAAAGTCTAAACACCATTGTTAACTACATAAATTAACTTTCTTATTTGTAATATGTCATATATTTTGTTCTTATTGCCATGACTAGAATTCATTTTTCATCATATCTAGAGTCTATTCAATATAACTATGCAAACCTTTTCATTCCTTCTTTTGTTTCCGGGTTGCGCACATGATAGACCATTAGCAATATTTATATTTGCTAGGGGGAGGACGATTTCTTCTATATAAGGGTTTTCAAGCTTCCTTACCGGTACTAATAAAACGTATAGGTAGCTATATATATATATATATATATATATATATATATATATATATATATAACCCATTTCATAAAATTTTGATTCAGCAACAAGTCGCTTACTTTGATCATTTTAAATGCAAGTCATAATGACAGACTATCATATAAAAATCGAGAATCGTACAACGAGAAGAGTAAAATAACAAGTGTCGGGGACCTGTTATTTGCTCTGACAAAATAACCTACAGTTCTAATGTTTATATGTATTTCTGAGTGGGCCATGGTTCTGTACCATGCTGGCTGTGAGCGTGTGAACATCAGGAAACCCTGGGCGTCCAGTACATACGTACGGATACATTATGAGATGTGAGTACAGGTTAGTGCTCCCGGAAACAAATTCTTCCCAGCAACAATTCCCCTGCCAATTTTCATCCGCACATTTTCTCGAGGTACATACGCGGAGAGGGAGTCAGGTCAACGTAAACGAAATGGCTCAGGTTTTTCTCCCGTGAATCTGGAAAACACACGCGTAATTCAAACTTAGATCCTTTACAGGATATCTCTCAACGAGATACACGTATAGATATTCACACATGCATTTATGCACTCGCTTACTTATGCATGCACGGCACTTACTCCCAGTTTGAAACGCCTGGTGAGATCTTTTGAAAAGCAACTAATTGCTGTTTGTCTTAGCAATTTGATATCTGACAGTGCTTAACGCCAGTGAGTCCCATAGGATAAGAGCTTTTACATTCGAAGCATACATGTCATTCACACAGTCTTATTACACTATTGTTTGTCCGGAAGTATAAAAATCTGCTTTCAGCGAGTGACATGACCTCGGTCAACCTTGTTGCAGGTGGTTGTTTTCGAATCTGGAAGTCGCTTGGATAATGAAGTACCCTACAAGACATTGCCGGATGCGATACTTATAAAGATACACACATATATGCGTGCATGCATAAATAAATGTTTTCTTTATGTGCACGAAATGTGAAACGAAGTTAAGATAAAGAGTAACTGCCGTTGGTTCGACGCCCTGGCGCTCACGACGAGAATGCCGACTGCGAAGTAAATTAATTTCCAGACCGCTGGCCATTACTTCCATTATTAAGCCTTCTCATGTAACGCTTTTTCTGTTATTTTGTTAATGTCTTGGGAATATAATTAAAGTAAATAGGATTGTCTGGTTTAAAATATGGTGGTGCGTTTGCGTATGAAGTAGCGAGTGTAATGTAGTCATCTGTTCTCTGCCCTTGCAACACGGCGCATTTTGTAGAAGATCCTAAATAAACCACCAGTCCGCTTTAAGAGGTCGAGTAGAGTGGATCTAAAAGGATATATGAAGCGGGGATTGGATGTAACATGTTTAAGCTTCCGCGAACAGTAAAATGATTCAATAATTTTTAATTGATGATTGATTGATATTTCCGTACTCATAAACTGTTATGATATTTAGTTCCGTTGAGGTTGGTTGGTTGGTTAGTGATTCCGGGCGAGTCAACTGCTTAGGTCTTTGGTCTCGTAAGTGTAGTGCATGTTTTCCTCGGGAGATGGCGGTGATCTTCCCTCGATCGATGGCGAGATCCGGCGCCGACCTACCGTCGGCTAGCGGGGTTTCCCCCTAACCAGGACTCTTCTACCAGCGGGGCACCGCCCCAGCCGGGACAAGCTCTAAGCTCCTGACCGGCCTCCCGGAATATGTGGTAGTATAGAGCATTGCAGTGGTTAGATATTCCAGACGATTGCTGTAAGTAGATTGCTGCATATCGCCTCTAATATCTACACTGAACTTCTTAACGTACTGGTAGCGTAAATATTCAAAGAATTGCACGGTTCTTAAAAGTCGTATACCAATGTAATTTCATTACTCGGAAAATACCAAAGAGAGTTTCGACGGCGGACCCCAAAATAACTTCAAAAATAATTGAAGGAAAATTTTGTAAATTTAGGAATTAATTCTTCATATACGGTGGAGCATATTACACTCATTTGCTGCCAGTTTGTGTTGAAGTATTTTAACTTTTTGAGGTGTCGCAAGGACATATATAATTTGAACATTCAGTGTGCTAGTTCAGCTAATAGAACGTCTTTAATGTTTGCTTTGTAATGTTCTCTTTAACGATGGATGCTGGAATAAAAAATTCAACTTATTTATGAAGAAGCAAGTTTTTATGGTCAGGTAAGAGAACACGGAGTTTCCACAAAGCGATTAAGCATGCCGACATTTCGGAGTTGTTTTGATGATAAGAGTAGAAAGAAGAAACTAAGTAGATTTCAGAAATGTCCTAATAATATGTAATGGTACTAAATGATGAAACAGTAACTCCTTTTCTAAACAACGAAAGACGAAACTAGTGGTGCTAAAACAGCACATACACTTTCGTCCGTACTTTCACGCAAAATTACGCGAAAAATACTCAAATTTTCGAAATTTGTACATGACTTTATTTTAATACCTATGTTTGAAGAAGAGTTTTCAACGAACATGAGATCTTCACCATTCACGTAAATGTCCTTTACACACAAAAAAGATTTATAAAAATGGATTGAAAATTTTTTTTTTGAAAATTTTGATTGTTCTAGGGGCTGCATGTAAAGTATTCCCAGAACTAAAATATAGGTTTCAAATTCTAGGGGTCGTAACATCAGCCAGATCTTTCGGAGAATATCAATTCTGGAGCAAATCGACTGAACGGTTTAGCTGCTAGCGTTGTCCTCAAACGTCGTATGGACAACGTTTTGCCGCCATTTAATTTTTCGGTATTAAGAATCAAAAAAACATGGATTCTTGCTACAAGTGTAAGATGATGTTTTCTTTCAAAACATAACATTCTCTCTACTACGTAAGCTCTAGCAAAACAGTAAAAATATATGCTAGATTGCCCCCCCCCCTTTCCCAATTACTAAGTGGGTGTTAAGAGTAATAACCCTCCTCGTGTTGTTCCCCTAGCATTTTGCTAATATTTCTTTGAACTCCACACATTTGAGGCCGGAAACACGAAGATACTAAAAAGCAATCATTTCTCTACAGATAAACTTCAACCGAACCTCTACGGCGAAGCTAACAAAAATGCTAAAAGGGGAAAAAAAAACGAGAAGAATTTGGCCGAAAGCGCGGTGCTAGCCCAGTCAGCTGCACGCGCCTCGACCGCGCATGCGCGAAATGTGGTTCGCGTGCTCGGAGCAATTAGCGTAACAGACGAACGGCATGCAAAAACTGCCTATCGGCGACGGCTCGGCTCCCCTTCTACCCCCTCCCCCGCCCCCTGCTCGAGCCTCGACCGCCAGGAAAACTGACAACTCGTAGCGCACAATCGTATAATCGGAAGTGGCGCACTCTTCGACGCCCGGTGCGGCTGCGAGCGGAATCATTCAAACGACCGGAGCTGCCCTAGCTGCTTGTTAAGGAGTTGGAATGACCAGTGGCCTGTGCTTTCCTGCTTTCGTTCTTTCTTTGCTTCCGGTACAGATGTTTTTCTATGTTAAAGATACGTTTATTAAGGGTATTTACGTTGGGAGTGGGTTTGAAGGAAGTACACATTTTCTATATTTTTTCTATTTAGCCAGAGAGCGTGGCTTACCCTTATTTTTGGTCTTTTAATGAAATATGATCATATTTGAATTCGTATTTACATTGGAAGAGAGAATGAAGAAAGCACGGGTTGAGTTTAGTTTCAAAAATATATATTTCTCCATTAATTCTGCTCTTTATTTAAATGTTGTTTTTGTCTTTTAATTAAATCTTACATCTTATCAAGTTGTATTTTTCAGTCCGTTTGTTGCAAATTACAAATGTTTGAAAGTTCTAAAAATGTGTTCTTCCTTTCATTGTATGACGTCCACTTATAATGAAATATGTATGTATTTGGCATTTTAGAGTCGGATAAATACGACTTTTGTCAAAGTTTCCAAGCCAGTTGCTTTTATATATTATCAAAGCCAAGGGAGACATGTGGCAAGCATAATATATTCCCATCGCCGCACTATTATATTTGATCTGACTGAGCTTTCTTACCTCATACAGCTATAGAAACTGAGATGATTGTAATGGAATGCTACAGCTCTTTTTTTCTCTCCTATGCATCGAACTTGAAATTGCCCGAGGAAAGGCTGACGAGCTGTTCATAAGCCACTAGAGGGGCTCTAATGAAATACATGTTTAAAAATAAAGAAAATCACAACTTTTGAAAGGGAAGTCAAGAATCAGTGGAGTGTCGACATATCATGTATGTCAAGATGAATGGAGGAAAGAAGCTTAATATAATATATTTCGAAGCTATTTTTCTATTTAATGATACTTTTGTGCTTAGTATTAAATTTAATGTTTCAGGAGAAAATTAAACTGAACTTTCGAACTGAGACGAATGTAATGTATCAAATTGTGGAAAATTATAATTCATTGGCAACGGAGGAATCATACTTAATTTGAATTATTCTCTAATATTTCGATAGTATTTAGATTTTTGAGCCCAACATAATTTCCATATGAATCTTTCGACTCAGTTTTCGTGCATCTTCCATTTATTGTACATAGTAGTACATAATTTGGGTTGTTTGTACCTTCATAATAAAAGGAATTTGTAGTAAAATTCTTTTACTGCCACACTTTCAGTTGTTCAAGTAAAAGATTTATCCATAAATATCACAATCGACAAATTTAAAACTAATTAATCCTTTTTTAAGGTGGCTTTTAACTACCAGGTCATAATGCGATCACTTTGACTGATTTACGTTGGGGTAACTCAACGGGAAACGCGACACGTAAGGACAACACAAGAATACACAAATATCCATGCCCGAAGCGGGACTCGAATCCGCGGCCCTTGGAGCGGAGGCAACTACGACCCTACAGCCTCAGTGGCCTCGGCTCTTCAGGCCGGCTAATTAATCTCAGTATTATGAAATTAATTGTACTTCATACGTTAGCAATCCCATATCATCTAAATGCCCCAATCCGAGCAAAAGTATTTATAGAACATTTCTCTTACAGATGACAACATCGTTCTGCCTACTGTACTAGTTCCACAGTTGTTGGAGAAATGACCATGACTTGATTGTCAAATAACGGGTTGAAAAGATAGTGATGTAGGATCAGCAAATATGGTGTCCATACTTAGCGCATTGGGTTATTTCTACATCAATATTTGTATATTGGAAAAGCGAAACCTATATTTGAGATAAAGATTATAAATTGTGTATCAAATATATTTCTATCAAAAATATTTTCATCATCTTAATATCCTTGGCTATTATAGACATAGATGCACAATAAATACGTGTTTCCGATTGCCTCTAATGTAAAGATTGTGTTATTGACAAGTATTGTACTGCAGCCTCCGGGTCAATGTCCCCCATCTCGATCAGGTTTTTCGTCCAGTTTCCCTGATCCATTGAGCAAATGCTGAGATGGCCCCTTGTTTTGCTTCTGGACATAAATGTAACTTCATTTTCTGTGCACGTCTTCTAGAATTCATTGGGACATATAGTTATTCAAATTATCATTTCCATGTTGTTGCGGCAGGAAGTATTATTCCTTGACCAAAGACATCATGGATAAGAGCCCAAAATTTATTGCTTATTTATCCTTGAAAATACATTTTATTACATGAGAGCTTTTTCTTTTTAAATTTTCAAAATTCATGTAGTATATGACTTCGTGTAGGGATCACAGAATTTTGAAAATGTGCACAGAATTCACTTCTCCCCATAGCACGTCATACGCAGTTTCAACTGTTTTTTGACGTAAAATATAAATAAATAAATAAATAAATAAATAAATAAATAAATAAATAAATAAATAAATATATAAATAAATATATAAATAAATAAATAAATAATGAAATAAATAAATAATGAAATAAATAAATAATGAAATAAATAAATAATGAAATAAATAAATAATGAAATAAATAAATAATGAAATAAATAAATAATGAAATAATGAAATATCAATTTTCTCAGCACGTCAACAACAAGAAAAGCAAAATTCAGAAATAGTTTTCTTCACTTTCGTTTAGTTCGACCCGCTGGTTTAAACTGCTAAATTATTCACGACCTCGCCCGCACAACAGTTGCCGTGTTACTCTCCATCCAGCACAAGCGTGTGACCACATCAACGACACCGTCCGAAAAAATGAGGTCGTGAGTTCAGGGTTCTAAGTAATTTATTCTGATTCGCATTTTCTGTTTTGTGGAATGCGAGGAAAGATTGTATCGTAGAATATTTAACAATACAATGATGGTAGTGCGGAATTAAAGAGTCGTTGCTAGCAGTACGAAATTAAGGCATATCGCATACCAGTCTATTTCAGACTATCCTTGCATTTATTTACTTCGTTTGTGGCCATCTCATTTTCACTTCTTCCTTTCATGAAAATAAAGGTTCACTTTCTCTTCTGTCTAAAAAAATATGTGTGCAATAAATAAAATGAATCTTGATGATTCAATTCATGAGACGTTTGATATATTCCCTGTAGAAATTCTTCCTGAATTTCCAAAGTAGAGTCCTTCGTTTCTACGTCTTACAATTTGTTCTTTACAAAATTTAAAAAAAAGGCGCATGTGTGATGTTTGGTTTCAAACAATCTTTGTCAGTGGGAAGTATTTCAGCATTTTTCATGTAAAATAAGTTCACTTTCGTTTCGATATAGCTTATGTTAAACCATCACCTGTGCCCCATACTGCCTTCCCTAGCGAAGAATCGTACGTCCTAGCGAATTTGATATTCCTATTATTCCCTAGCGAATATGAATGCTGACCTTCCATTGCGAAGAATTGTAAGTCACTGTCGAAGTATCTATGGCTATCATTTTATTCTTTAACATGAATGACAATATGTTATAAAATTTATGGAATTCTCTCAACTTTAAAAGGTTTTTCAGTGAAGGGAATAGGTGAATTATTAGACATGTGAGTGAATATCTATCAAGAAATTTATCTGCCAATGTTAATAAATTTAAAAATATTTACAGTGTCATCTCCTCAAGAAACAGTGTTTGGATGAGCTTAAATTTGATCTCTCCATAAAATTAAATAGCAGGCTGACAGAATTAACTACATTATGACAGATCAGAAACTTTGTGTGAAACAATGACCAATGAATGGCGATAAATCAATAAAACGATGCTAATGAAAACGTATTGTTTTTTTTATTCACACATTATTGTGAGATTACAAGCTTAGAATAATATTGTGGAGTAAAAATATATGTAAGTGGAAACATTAATTTTCATCCAATGTAAATGCCTTCCAATGACTAAACACAAAAAGATATATGTTCTGAACCGAAACTTTGCATGAATTTGCCTACAAGATAAAACTGAACAAAATATTCAAGATTTATACTGTTAAATAGAAAGATCATACATAATTTTTGCACGCTACACACAATTTATTTAAAAGTAGCAAGTGCTTAATATTCACGTAACATAATGCCAACATTCAACGATACTACGGTGTTTTAAGCTACATTCCATTTTTCTAGTTGCGTCACACATTTTCTCTCTAGAAGATGAAAACAGAGAAGAAAATATTTGCAAAGTGAAGGAGAAACATTCCAGTTAAAAACTTTTACTATCGTACCAGCAACTTTCGTCTCTCTAGAAGTTCTACAAAAATTGGAAGCATCTCACAGACCTTATCCACAAAAACACATCCAATAGTTACCTCACAAATGAAATTAAAGAGAAGTTTCTAAGATTCAAGAAATTAACTGTTGTAAGGTTTAAAAAGGGTCGACATAGTTTTAATTGAATGACACGTAGTTCATTATGGTCACGAATTCACATTACACGTTAACATTCCACATCATTCTAGTCTAGTCGCATCGAACTTACTCTCCTTACAAAACAACGCAAGAACATATCTGCAAAGCTAAAGGGAAAAACCCAGTGAAAAACTTTCACTTTCGTTCGCCGATTCCTGCGATCATGGCCTCTCTAGAAGTTCTAAAAAATTTCAAAGCTCTCGCCGACCTCGTCCACACGAAAACAGTTGCCTCGCGGTGCGCGTCGAGCCGCGACATGCAGGAATCGCCGGGGGTGGGGCGGAGGGGGCGGGGCAGGGCGCAAGGAGGCGGGGCGAGGTCGGGGGAGGGGTTAGGGTCGGGGATGGTTGCTCTAATTAATTATGTACGTTGCCGTCGCCGTGCCCGGGATGAGCCGGTCGGTACGGGCGGTATTAATAACCCGAAACAGGACTTATCATAAATACATATTCATAAAAAGGCCGCCATCCCCACCCCTCCTCTACCTCCGCGCCGAACCGCCTCTCCTCGCCCTCCCCTCCTCTTCCCCCGCCCCGCCCCACCCCGTCCTAGCACAGGCCGCGCCCGCAGCGCGGCTCGCGGCCGCCGGGAGCATTAATTTACCAGATCGAGACGCGATAAGGCTCGTGTAGATATTTCATTGTTCCTCGGCCCCGCCGCCGCCGCCGCCGCCGCCTCGGCCGGTACCAGAAAGCTTACCGACGTTGCGGAGCGAAGAAGCAACGAAAAAAAAGCAGGGAATCCTGGGCCCTGCAGACACGCAATGCACGGCATCGGGGGAGGAGGAGCCGGGGGGAGAAGGGAGGGTGCAGGGTGCTGGTTCACCCTACGGCAGCGGCACGTGCTGATGAAGGGCACGTGCCCTGCTGGGCCTCCATTTCTCTTTCTTTGCTTTCTATTCGGACGGGGTCGGGTTTTGTTCTCTCTTGAGAAGTTGGCTTTGAAGGATTTCGTGTCGTTGCGGCACTGTTTCAGCGTGATTGGTTCATTTCCGTTGTGAATGTTCGTTGATTTTTTCAATGTTATTCGCGAATAGTATTGCATGTTCATATTATTAATGAAAATATTTTGTTGTTGTAATGTGAGAGAAGCATTTGCAAGAAATGTTTTTTAAGAAACAAGCAGAGATTGTGCAATGTACAGAGTATAGGAATTGTAAAATGAAATCAGTTTTCTCCTGTAACACACGTTTCATCACTCCCGATCTTGGTGGCAGGAGAATTTCTTGAAACTGGAGTCACCCCAAGTAAAAATGTTTAATAAAACTATTCCCTCTTTAAGAAGGGCCGATTAATGGCCTAAATTTAATGCCAATCAAAGGTTAATTGTCTATAGTGAGCGCCGAAAGAAAATAGAACGATGTTAATAACAAAGACTAGCTGAACCCATTGTGAAAAATCACAACTTCAAGATAGTTATTCGCAGCGACAAGCAATTGATATATTTCCTTCAGTTCACCACAAATTTCACATCAACACACACACACACACACACTCACACACGAACAAGATAGTTACCTGCAGCGACATGCAATTGATACATTACCTTCAGTTCGCCACAAACTTCAACATACCTCAACAAACACACACACACACACACGCACACGTTTTCGCGCCGGTTTCGATAGGAAGGTTTCGATGTTCACCGTAGAGCATAGCACTGTATAGTCTAGGCGCTGGTAATCTCTTTGAAATTGCATTTTTTAGGATACGTTTCACGGCGTTATTTCGCGATTTAAAGAAAACTTGGTTGGTGGTGGCGCAAGTCTGGCTTCAGATTCCCATTCATCGCGTCGACATACATAGAGAAACATGTGTCAAGTCTTTGAGTCTGACAACAAACCCGAAAACAAAGCAAACAATGTCACAATGTTGTTGTTTTTTGCTATTTAAAAGAAAATTTAAATACGCAGAGAAACGTGTGCCTAGTCTTTGTGTCTGACAACAATCCCCGAAAACAAAAAACAAAAAAACCATTGTCACGATTTTTTTTCGATCTAAAATAAAATGGAGGGTGATGGCGCGATTCAGGCTTCAGATTCGGATTCAGAGCGTCGACATACATAAAGAAACATGTGTTAAGTCTTTGAGTCTGACAACAAACCCGAAAACAAAGCAAACAATGTCACAATGTTGTTGTTTTTTGCTATTTAAAAGAAAATTTAAATACGCAGAGAAACGTGTGCCTAGTCTTTGTGTCTGACAACAATCCCCGAAAACAAAAAACAAAAAAACCATTGTCACGATTTTTTTTCGATCTAAAATAAAATGGAGGGTGATGGCGCGATTCAGGCTTCAGATTCGGATTCAGAGCGTCGACATACATAAAGAAACATGTGTCAAGTCTTTGAGTCTGACAACAAACCCGAAAACAAAGCAAACAATGTCACAATGTTGTTGTTTTTTGTTGTTGTTTGTTGCTATTTAAAAGAAAATCTAAGTACGCAGAGAAACGTGTGCCTAGTCTTTGTGTCTGACAACAATCCCCGAAAACAAAAAACAAAAAATCCATTGTCACGATTTTTTTTTTCGATTTAAAATAAAATGGAGGGTGATGGCGCGATTCAGGCTTCAGATTCGGATTCAGCGCGTCGACATACATCGAGAAATATGTGTCAAGTCTTTGGGTCTGACAACTTTTTTTGGAGGGCCTGTGTAATTTATCTTGAGAAACGCAATTTCCAAACGATTACCAGCGCCCACACCATACAGTGCTACGCTCTACGGTGAGCAGCGAAACCTCCCTATTGAAACCGGCGCGAAAACCGAAACAAGCCCCTTTATGTTGTATAGATAATAATAGTATTAGTAAAAGTACGAAAGAAATTATTCTAAAGACCCCAGTTTCAGTATTCGAGCCCAGTCACAGCCGAGTATGATAAAATGCGATAAAATTATTTGTATGTATTCGAAAAGGGAAAAAAACTGTTTTGTTGCAGATTTGTGGCTTTTTAAAACTCAAATAATATGTGTTTCTTTTCTCCACTGCAGTGATGTGGAGGTGGAAATAGATTTGATTCTCAGGATGTAATGTTTTTTCCCATATGGCTTAAGAATTAGAGAGGGATGTTCAAATTAATTATTTTAACTAGAGCTTATTTAAAGCTATCTAATCTAAAAGTACAATTAATTGGAAACACTGCGTCAAATCTAATTTGATTTTTTGCAAAGATAGAAGTTGTTGATTGCATTTTGATCAATTATAATTAAAGGCCCTCAATGTAACACAATGTAAACTAAACTAAATAATTATAGAACCTTTAGTCTATTGCCGCTTCTGAACTAAATTCTAAAACCATTCATAGCATTAGTAATATTTCCTTTCATTATCAGATTATGTCTCTGCGATTCTTTTTCCCCATCTCTTTTGCATTAGTTTTCCGAAACGATTGAAACCAAAATTCATGTCTGAAATATTTTTGATAATTAGTGCTCGAGGGCTTGCTCTGTAAAATCACCGCACAACATAACCTCTGAGTTTACTTAAAATAAGAAAGCATATACCTAATAAAAAGCATAGCTATTTTCAGTGCCGCTGTCGGCGTAGCTGTTCGCGATTGACCTGAAACACACTCTGGAGGGAACCCGCTGAACTGGCCCCGGTCTCCGGTCGTGGGGCAGGGCATATTTTGGTTCTTCGCGGCCTGTGGGGTGAAAGTTCTCTGATGCTTGATGGTTGTCCATTTTCTTCGGAAAATAAATAATTTTAAAGGTTGTCTTAAATTGTCTTCGATGACGTACTACACTTTATTATTTTTGTCATCAGTATTATTTATGTGTTTGCCATCATTTGTGTGCCAGCGTAAATATTTTTTCTTTTAGCGAAAATTTTTAGTTTTCAAGTGCTGCTAACCGCACTTTGTAGAAACCTTTATTCATTATTCGACTATATATGTCTAAAAGGGCGGGATTGGGATTCAAGAGAACGTGCGCTGATTATAGTACTACCCATACGTCACATTCACTTTTATTGTTCTTCGACAATAAATTAAAAAAATATGTTTTCGAGATAATCAGCTAACGAAATTGAAAATATGCTTTGGTTATTCTTCTGTAATACATTAATGATCCAAATAATTATATTTTGTTCATGATTTGGTTTGGTTTGGTTGGCCGAAAAGTGTTTCTTTTTTCTTGGACGCGTTCACTCCGTCCGTGCCCTCTCGAACCCTTCCCAGTTGAAAAGTGGCGTGGAAGACAGACAGGGCCACGCCCATCTCTTCCCTGATCCAACACACGAACTTGCGGTCGCAAATTCTGGGCTCACCGGTTTGGTTTGGTTTGGTTTTTTCGTGTTTCCGGGCGCGTCAACTGTTTTGGTCATTAGTCCCGTTAGTATAGTGCATGTTTTTTTCTCGGGAGATGGCGGTGATCTCTCCCCGCTGGATGGCGAGATCAGGCGCCGACCTACCGTCGGCTAGTGGGGTTTCCCCCTAACAAGGACTCTCCCACCACAGGGCACCGCCCCAGCAGGAACACGTTCTAAGCTCTCAAAATATGTGGTAGTGTAGTGCATGTTAGTGTAAGTGTGTGTGTAAGGGGAGAAGATAGGACAAGGAAGAGGAAGGAAAGATCGCGCGCGGTCCGTGGCCCGTTTGGTAGGGTACTGCTCCGGCATTCGCTTGGTGTTGATCGGAGAAACCACGGAAAACTACCGATCAGAGCAGCCGGCCGCTAGAATTCTCCTCCAGACAGTGACTGAATTCGACCTAGCTGAAAAGCTAGTGTCGAAAATCCTGCCGCCGTCAGGACTCGAACATAGGACCTCCCGGTCAGAGGCGCTGCAGTGGCATCAGTTGATGCACTGAGCTACCGATCGGGAGGTCTTAGGGTTCGAGTCCCAACAGCCACAGGATTTTTAACACTAGCTTGTTAGATATTTCGAATTCTGGAGGAGAATTTGGACTGCTCTGATAGATAGTTTTTCGTGGATTCTCCGATCAACATCAGGCGAATGCCGGAGCAGTAACCTAACAAACGGGCCAACAAATTATTGACCGGAAGTACGTACAAATTGTATACTATATAATATATTAATTTTATTTTCCTTTCCACGTGTAATTAATTATAAGTCAAAATCACATGGCCAATAATATTAACTAGTGATGTAATTGTATCAGTATTTCCTCAGTTTCGAGTTGTCTCTTTATGTTACTTTAATTAAACATAGGCCTGACCGGATGCGTACGGTTGAGTGGCCTTAGCGCGGGGTCCTGACCCTAGAACTGAATTTCTCATTCATTTGATTTTGTGTCTTGAACCAATACAGACATTGTATGGGATGGATCCCTGCTGTGCAGCAATTCCATGTGGAGTTGGGCTGGAACTTGGATATGTTGCTGAGAGACTGCAAAATGTATTAGTAAGGTTTGTAGATTGGTGTATTACTTTTGTTTTTTGTTTTGCATATCATATTATTGTGTATTGTATATTCATACTGATGACTTCATGCCTTGTTGTTTTTTTTTGTACATTGATGATTGAATTAAATGATTCTCAAACATCGGCCAACTAATTGTTTAGTTGTTTATACTCTGACCATTCCCGTAAACATCCCTCGTTACGTCATGGTCATGAATTCTTCAATTGTAAACAAAATTGCTTAAAATTGTATTAAGAGCTTATTAACCAAGTTAAGTTGTTTCCTCCCTGGACACTCTGTATAGTTGGTGTCTTGTGAGTTAATGCAATGCATTTATTATTATTATTATTATTATTATTATTATTATTATTATTATTATTATTATTATTATTATTATTATTATTAATAATAATAATAATAATAATAATAATAATAATAATAATACCTATATGACAACTTGTTGAATTCCCTATTTAGCTTTGTTAACTTTTACCTGTAAAAATATTTTCTAAGCATATTTCTCCACTCAACTCAAAAATGAAGATTTTTGAGATGTTTCACTTTTCCTGTGCACCGACGATATACGCGTCACAGCTCCTTCCCGTACCCGTTGTCAACCTCGCTTTTGGTCACCGACCTGGAACACACACACACTAGAGACTGACCTTCGCATTGTGGCCTACAGAGATTCCCGAACCGAAGCGTCGCCCCCAATCCAAAAGTTTTATGGCCGCATTGAGGCGCGGGGCGCAGCAAAGGCACGTTTGCCTTTTGAGAGAGCCTTCGCGCGCCGGGGTGAAGATGTCCCGGGTGGGGACGAGGGTGGGGACGAAGGTGGGGACGGGGGTGAGAGGAGGGTGTTAATGGCGACGCGTGTGACCGCGGGCGGGGTGAGGGTGGCTGACTTGCTTACCTGCGCCGGCAGCACCTGCCCGCGCCCGCGACCCTGCACAATGGCGGGGCGGGGCGGGGTGGGGGTGGGTTTACGACAGGAAGCGCCCATGCGCCCCTGGCCGCACCTTGCAGCCCCTCGCTCGCTTCGTCACGGGCGCGTGTGTGGCTGCGGCGGGTTGGCCGGCGTGGGTTTGGGAGAGCACGGTGGAAATGCAGTTGGGAGTTTTGGCTGAGAATTTTCGACCCTTTCTGTATTTTTTGACAGTAATCCTGGTGGGGCGGTTGTATATTTTCATGAAGGAAATACATACGCGTTGCTCGTTTGCTTTGGCGTGAGAGAAGGGGGCAGTGCTTAATTACTAACTTAATGCTAACTTAACCTATGGATGAAGCCGGCGCTTTGACCGGTAACCTAGGGTACGCATGTATGTTTTTCTATTCTTGAAATGTTCTTAGTATAATCGTTTTGTTTGTTCTTGCGGTATTTGGACCTAGTAGCCTCCTTATGCTCGCCTCCTCAGAGAACACAGCGGAGGGGAAAAATTGAATACAAAACGTAGTAGCTCAGTTGGTCGCTATTTACGTAATATTAGAATTTCTTCATTTTCCCTCATAATAGGTCTTCTTCCCTCTCTAAATGTGTATAATAAAAATAATTTAGGTAATTAACTTAATAAAGAATAGATAAAGTAATTTGTACCAAGTGTGACTTTAATTTTTCAATGAATTGGAAGTAACATCAGAGCTCATTGCTTCGTCACGCGTGGGGTTGGACGGCATTGGCTTGCTAGAGCATGGGGAAATGCAACGAGGGTCTTGGATGAGAATTTTCGGAGTATTCTCTTTTGCGATGTCGTTCATGTTGATCTCTGTTTCGACAAATTCGAAATAGTTTTCATTTCTTTATTTAAGGTTATATATAATGAAAAATAGTTATAATTAACTTACTAAAGCATAGAAAACAATGTATTGCCTGAATTCATTTTTTGATGAATTGGAAATACCATCAAAGCACCTCGCTTCGTCATAGGCCCGTGTGTGGTTGCAGTGTGCTCGGTGGCTTGGGAGAGGTTAGTGGAAATGCAGCGAGAGTCTTGGCAGAGAATTTTCGACCCTTTACAAATTCGGAGGTCGTGGCTTAGGTTGGTCGCTATTTAAGCAATATTGGGGTTTCTTCAGTTACTCTCTTTATAGTGCTAAATGCATAAAATGAAATATAGGTGATTAACTTTGAAATTAATACATAATAGATATTTATGATGCGAGTGGTTCAAGTGACATTGTCGGGAGACTGGTCGGGAATATAGAGCTTGTCCCGATTGGGCCGGTGCCCACTTACGAGAGATATCTGGTTGGGGAAGCCGCACAAGCCAATGTTTAGGTCCGCGGTGGGTATTTTCATCCAGCGGGGGAAGAACACCGCCATATCCCTAAAGGCACACACTACACTTACGGGATGACTACAGCAGTTGACCGGCTCGGAAACCCGAAATAATTAATCATACTTTGACCAAAATTTATTAACAGTAACACTAAAACTACATTTCCTCAAAGTGATTGTGATTTTCCCAATGCTGACTCTCAATAAATAAATAAATAAATAAATAAATAAATAAATAAATAAATAAATAAATAAATAAATAAAATAAAAAGAGGCATTCTGGGTAGCCGCTTCCCTCTTCTGCGAAGCCATCCGAGTAAAACACATAAGATCTTGGATGGACATAGGGCTGGTTACATTTAAGACTCGTAAAACTTTTACTTTGACCAATACTTGTTAACTACTATACTAATTAACTTTACTATACTAATTCGACTACTTTACGTCCATATGATTGCGATAGTTTTCCAAGTCAGCCTCTCGAGAAGCCAGAAAATGGACATTCAGAGTACCCGCATTCTACGGCATTGAGAGAGACTTCTGCTACGCCTTCCGAGTGCACATATTCCGCGTGCGAACTCTAGGGGCTCTAGTTCTGAGCCAGTGCGCGGCGGTGGCGGTGGCGGTGGCGGCTGCAGGAAACCGGCTGAGTGGCGCGGGCGGCTTGGCCTGGCGTAGCGTTCCGCTCAGCTACCGTGTGATAACCACTGGAGCGTGGCCCGGCGCGACCGCCGATGCCGACGCCGACGCGCCAGGAAGCTGCGGCGATCGGCCGTGCAAACGGCGGGAGGGGGCGGCAAGGAGGCAAGAAGACGGGAGTGAAGGGCCCCATACACCGGCAAGCAAGGCTTGCAAGCTTGGCTCCTGCCACACTGTCGGAAATAAAATTAAATTTAATGTAGATTAATGTATTAATGTACATAAACATTAATGTGCAGTGTACATTAAAAAGTTTAATATATTTGTACATTGAATTTAATGCAATATTCTGCAATTCAATAAATTAAATTCAATGTGAATTTAATATAGGGGTTTTCCCTATTCCCTTGTCACTCATCACTCATGTCATATATTCATAATTACCAGTCTATCATGATCATTCGTTCGTTCGTTCATTCATTCATTCATTCATTCATTCATTCATTCATTCATTCATTTCAGATATGACCATAAAGATTAATCTCCTGCATCCTAATGTATATGTGTACACTAAATGTAATTTGCATTCGTGGTAGTTACTTTGATGAGATATACATTAAAGTAGTGCAGACATTTCTGCCAGTGCAGTTGTGTGTCACCTCCACCTTGTTTTTCCAGACGAGAAGCAAGCAAGGCTCGCCGAATTTAAAGCGTAGTCAGTTAACGGCTGTATAAATCTCTCGCCCTTGCGTCGTTTGAAGAAATCTGTTAACACTGATACATACTTCATTGTTTGCAATAACGACTAACAATGAGGCTCGGAAAGGACACGACTGAGAAAGATCGCGTGTGTCCGTGGCCCGTTTGTTAGGGTACTGACTACAAAGTCAGTGCCGTGTCGAACAGAAGACATTCACTGTAGTGCTGTGGGAATGAATGAGTAGAATGGATAGTATGTATATAATGAATGAATGATGCGTGAATGAAAGAATTAATTTAAAAAAATCACCTAGTAAGACCATATGGAAACATTACTTAGAATTAAGAAATATAATAATAATAATAATAATAATAATAATAATAATAATAATAATAATAATAATAACAATAATAATATTTTTTGTGTAAGTTAGGAATGCAAAGTGCTACTAAATGACTATTAAATTAAATTTAAGCTAGAATTATGTTAGTTTTAGTTAGCATTAGCGTATTAATATCTCTCCCTCTTAGCTGCTTCAACCACATGGCAGCAGTTCAATTGTATGCCACTAAGTTAACAAATTCCCGCCTCCTCAGGGTTACTGTGAAGGGGAAACTATTAAAAAAAAGGGTACTGCCCCGGTGTTCATCTGGTATTAGTCGGAGAATCTAGGAAAACGTTTCGATCAGAGCACCTAGCGATCAGAATTGTCCTCCAGACAGCGAGCACTCAAATGCGATCTAGCTATTTACATATAGGGCAGCAAAAATCTGTTGCTCTGAGGTCACCTCAGATGGTGATTTGACTCAAATGTTATTCAGTTTCAGTGGAGACGTTTGTGTATTGATGGCCTATTTATAAGCCTTTTGTATCTGGATAAATTAAAAAAAATATCTGCCTACTTGGGACCAACAGTGAGACATGGCACAAGTTGCTTCTCGTAAATACCATTACACAACACGTACACGTACTAGACTTGAATTATTTTATTCACTTGAAAAAGATTAATGAAACAAGACAAAAATAGTTAATTGATGGAATTCAAAGATTTTGTAAAAGTGCCGTCGATAATATTGACGATTAAACTAATGTAACTTCGTTGACTGGAAGGTATTGACTTCGAGTGCTGACAAACAATATCAATATCCTACAGGTTACAACCAAAACGTGTTTTTTATTAATTATTTGTGATTTACAGTTTTTCTGGCTTTTGTACGTTCCAGTCATTTTTTAAGCAAATAACCGGAGAAAACTGGCTTTGGAAAAGAGAGCTTAACGAAGATAGCATTCAGTGTTCTTAATTTTCAATTTATAACACACTTTTTAGTAACAAAAACTACGTAGAATTAAGTGAAGTTAATTTTGCTGCATTGTCACGATTTGGAATTAATTTTATGTAAAAATCCTCATTTTTAACATGAAAAATCTGTAATTCAATAGCTGATAATTTCGAACTCTTATAACAGCAAAGTTAAACCGAAGGTGAAAGAAAAAGAAATAGCATAAAATCGGGTATTTTTTTATTAACAGCCAATTCTTATTTCCGAAGCAAAGGAAGCGGATATTCAACTGTAGGTATGTTTCAGAAGTGTTGGACGTAACGTTTCTCTTACTGAAAATTTAAAGGTATGTGGGTTGTTTTCGTTATTTCCTCCATTCACTTGAAGACTGATGCTAGAACAGTCGATGATCGATGTTGTATTGCAACCAGAATATATCATATAAAGACAAAACCAATAATTCTGAGCTATCAAATTTTCCGACAAAATGAAGTTAAGAGTAGCCGAACTTCTTATTACAGGATTGTAGTTTTTCGAGTTATCATGGTTCTAGGAAAAATATATCAAATCAAATAGAATTAGCTTTATAATGAATGTCGGTCGTACGCAATTTCTTTCATTTATTTCAGATGTCGAAGAAAGTAATTCTATCGTAAAAATCAAACGGGCGCATTAAATATAATCTATCTGTAGGTTTTGAACAAAAATACAACATAATTTATAATACACATGTTATGATGTCAATGATGACGTTACCATTGCATTTCAAAGTTTACAAATTCGCCAAATAATTCAACAGAAAATTGAATGTTGGTTTACAAACAGTAGTTCAATTACCCTTGTCACTCCTTCACTAAAAATAAGCTGCATATCCTCCCTTATTTCCGTAGATGTGCTTGGCACGATGACAAAACTGCGCTCCAATTTTTCTCCGCCGTTCCACGAAAGAATCACGTCCCTCGCGACATATTTAAAATAGTACGCAAACGAACATTGCTCTTCCACCAAACTTACTTCTTTTTTCCACACGGCGAAATTAATTGCGGAGCTAGGCAAAATAATCTAGAACTATCTGATTCAAACTTTCCTTGACCTTATTCTACGGGCGCATTCCGCATTACATAGTAGAGCGTTCTTCTTCAGAGATGCTCTGAAGGTTCTCGCTCGCGTGCCACTTGACTCGCTTTCGCTCAGGGGGATGTGGGGAGAGAATGAGGATACAGGGGACGTGAGGAAAAAGAAGCGGTGAGGACGGGTAAAACCTGAGTTGCTTCTGACCAATATCTCAATACCACAAGTAATTTAATTCAGACACACCTCACGACTATAGATACATGGTGCAGAAACTGGAAAATCAAGATAAATCCAAACAAATCCACATCCAAAGTTTTCACGCTACGATTTCCAGCCTTCCCACTCCCACTAAAATTTGACTCCGCAGTAATACCATGGTGCTCCTCAACCGACCAAGTCCGTTATCTAGGTGTCCTAATGGACACCAGATTGACTTGGAAAGACCACATCTCTTCCAAGGTGAACGAAGCTAATAGACGCCTAGGTATTCTTCGATCAGTAATCAACCGACACTCATCATTTAAGCTCCATTCTGCTCTCCTTATATATCAAGACATTTTACATCCATTACTTACGTACGCTTGTCCAGTCTGATGCAATGCCGCCCCTACAACCATCAACAAAATCCAAGTATTTCAAAATAGGTTCCTCAGAACTGCAGTTAATGCACCTTGGTTTATAAGCAACTCTAACCTTCACAAAGACCTAGCCATAGAGCCCGTCCTAACATACATCATGAAACTTTCCTCATCATTCTTCCCAAATCTACCCTCAGTTTCCGGTGCTTCCCACTACAACATAGGTAAAGAGCATCCCGTAGAAACTCGTCTCCGCAACCGACTCCCCTTCCACATCTTCCTCCGGAAACTGGCTGATATAAGATAATGAAATAAATAGTCCTCCCATAAAAAGTCAACAATATGTATTCCTCCACTTTATCATTCGCACTACTTCAATCTATGTTTAATGGGAGGTGGCCGTAGCCACCCCCTTCGCATATTTTCGTCTGAAAAGGATCGCTCCTAACAACTGAAAAGCCATATGGCTGAGCGTTGTATAATCAGCACACTCTGTTAAATAAATAAATTTTAAAAATACTGAGTTTAGTTCATAGCCATTGTCTCTTCTGCGACTCTGAGTGGGAGATCCTAGCGTTGACGTTCTGGCGAATTGGTACCTCTCTAAATTGGGAGATTGAATTCAGTTGCTGGCCTGAGAGGTCCTGGGGTTCGAGTCCAGATAGTGGGAAGATTTTCACCTCTAGTTGGGTAGCGAAGTTCAATCGATGTCTGGAGGAGTATTCTAGCGGTCGGCTGCTGAGATAGATAGTTTTCTGTGGTTTATCCCGTCAATACCTGGCGAATGCCGGAGCAGTACCATAAAAAACGAGCCACAGGCCACGAGGTATCTTTCCTTCCTCTCCCTTATCGTGTACTCACCCTTTTCGAACACACTTACACTGCCAGGAATGATAGGAGGCCAGTGGGACGCTTAGAGCTAGTCCCGGCTCGGTCGGAGATAACCCGTGGGTTGGGAGATACCTAGGAGGGAAAATTCGTGCAGATCTGTAGGTCGGCGCCGGATCTCATCATCCAGCGGGTGGGGGGAAACACTGTCAGCTTTCATCTTAAGAAACATGCACAATACAGGACTAGTGACCATAACCGTTGACACACCCAGAAACACGAAATAGTCAACTGCATTGTTCTGCAGAGCTGGTCGCAAGGTTCTCCCGCTGGCGTGACACTCGACTTGTTTTCGTTCAGGGGGATGTGGAGAGAGGATAAGGATGCAGGGAATCTGGGGAAGACGTCGCGAGGTCGGGTACCGCCTGAGTTTAGCTCAGAGCCGTTGTTCCTGCAGCGACAGTGACCGGGAGGTCCTAGCGTTGACGTCCTGGCTGAATTTTACCACTAGCTACATTGAGAAGTCGAATTCTGCTGCTGGCCTCTGACTGGGAGGTCCTGGGGTTCGAGTGCTGACAGTGACAGGATTTTCACAACTATTTGGATAGCCAAGTTTAATCGCTATCTGGAGGAGAATTGTACTGGCCGGCTGCTCTGATCGGTAGTTTTCCGTGATTTCTCCCATCAACGCCAGGTGAATACTGGAGCAGAACCCTTACAAACGGGCCACAGATCACGAGCTATCTTTCCTTTCTCTCCCTTATCCTATACTAACTCTTTTTTTAGACACATTTTATGCGCTACCACATGGGAGGCCAGTGGGGAGCTTAGAGCTTGTCCCGGCTCGGTCGAAGATACCCCGTTGGTGGGAGATACCTAGGTGGGGAAAATCCTGCAGCAGACCTGTAGGCCGGGCCAGATCTCATCATCCAGCGGGGAAAGAACACTGTCATCTTCTATCTTAAGAAACATGCACACCACTTACAGGACTAGTGACCATTGCCATTGACGCGTTCAGTGTAGCGCCGCTGCGTCGGGCCGCTTCGGGGAAACCCGCTTCTAAGCCGGAGGTGGAATGGGGGATGTAGGGCGGCGGCTCCACGCCAGGCCGGCTGGAAAATCCCCGTACGCAAATAACTGAGAGAAAAGGACGCGCGCGGGCGCGAGTCTTAGTGATGTCGGTTGCAGCCCTGGAAGGGCTGGCCAGCGAGCCGTATGACGCCCGCCGCTTGTAGGGTGGGGCGAGCCGACGGATACTTAAGGCTGCGCCGACAGGCGCCTCGCGGGATACGCAGAGTGTGGAAAGACGAGGGGTATCTCCAGTGCTATCTTTGCACGTGATCTTCAGGTCGAAGATCGGTTTGGCGACAGGCCATGTAACTTGTGTAGTTACGGGACTCATGTCCGAAAGCTTCGCACCTCGCGTTGCTTTTTGCTGCTTCCGAGCAGTGGTACTGGGCTAGGCCTAGGGACAGTCGCGGGGTTTCGCGGCTAAGAGAACTGAAAGGTTGTCAAGGGGTTAAATTTTGTATTATAATATTTATACATCAATTGTAAATATATTGCAAATATATTGTAAATATATTGTAAATATCAAACAGAACAGCCGTCTGTATTATTCTTTTTAGTACATCACACCAGAAACTCGAAATAGTCCACCCCGTTGTTCTGCAGAACTGGTCGCAAGGCTCTCCCGCTGGCGCCCCGCTCGACTCGTTTCCGCCCAGGGCGGTGTGGAGAGAGGACGCAGGGGGCGCGGAGAAGGGGGCGTGGCGAGGACGGGGCGAGGACGAGGACGAGGGTACTCCGGGGGCAGAGTGAGAATGTAAGATTAATTCTGAACCAATATTAGTCGAGCAAATATCGAGAACGTCTGCCAGCCTCCCTGGTTGGGGAAGGACGGGGCAGGAAGACAACGCTCTGCCTGGGGTAAGAGTTGCAGGGGATGGTAGATGTGGGCGTGGCTGGTGATGTGGAGAGTCTGTGAAAGAGAATACATGCAGATGTTGCTGTGTGTGATGGAATAGATGTGACAGTCGAGGTTACGTACACCAACTATTTATTGGGATGAAAATTGTAAAGGTGATGCAAGAATGGATAAACTATACTTCTCATGCTTTCGATTTTTTAGAATTTGCTAGTGTCGTGATTAATCGGTGACAAGGATCTGTAATACGCAGTGTTAAGAATAGTATTAGAGGATTATTCACCTATTTGTTTTATAGTTGTCAAAAATGTGACAGAAAACAGTTCAATTGAAATTGAATTATTAAGTTGAAGAAAATAATAGACGTACGTTTAAAATACAACTGATGTTTTTGATGTTACGTCAACTCTTATTGTTTGTGTGGTTTGTCTTGCACTTATATTGCAATTTAGAGACAACTTGGGACAACGAAATACTTCTGTAATTGCGAAATATTCCTGTGCATTTATTTCTACTTTTCCATGATTTCGTATCATTGAAACTTAATTCATAACCAAAAGATTTTCGGAACCTTGATGCAGATTTGAACAAAAATTGAGATGTAGTATTTGCGGAAGGTCAAAATGAGAAAAATTGCAAGTTTCAATCAGATCATATTTCTTGGCACATGTATTCTCCATGCGTCATCATTTCATTAGATGCCAAACTAAATTTCTGTAATAATACCTTTTATTACAATGAACAATGTTACCGACATTGATACGCACGTATATTGTTTTGTTTGAACCGAGGCCCCCAGCCGCCTCAGAATCACACTGAAGATGGCCGCAATGCTGCAGAAAAAGCTTTCTGATGAAATAATAAACAAGTACGACAAAACAATACCTGAATTCCATTTCTAGACTTAAATTATTTGCTATTACTTTTTGCGGAACAGATATTGCGGTGTGATGGCATCCATCTATATATCCATCCATCTACTGGTATTTCATTAAAACACGCTTTCTATGTTTAAGACGACTTTCTATGTTTAAGACCCCCCCCCCGCTAGTAGCCCTGGCGGAGCGGTAGTTTATTACCATGATTGTGGTACATTCGCAGCAGCTTGATTGCTTTTGCGGCAGAGAAGAGGGCAGTGCTTACTTACTAACTTAAAACTAACTTAACCTATGGATGAAGCCGGCGCTTTGGCCGGCAACCTAAAGTAACATTCGTGCTTTTAATTGTCTTTTAATGTTTCTTATTTGTGTAGTCTTGATAATTTTTTTTTGTTTTTTTTGTTTCCATTCACTCACTCATTCATACTTGTATCTATTTACACTTATTTACAATCCTAGCACGCGCACATTCATACGATATTATGTACACCATTTACACTAGCACTTCACTTTGCGCCACGGCGCCGACTGTGCTCAAAGCGTCCGTGGCGGTTAGGCACTGTTTTAAGACGACTCCAGTTGGCAGTGGAGCAGTTGAGAGTGGCGCCGGTGGCGGGCGCGTAGGCAACTTGTGCCTCGCACCCCCCACCGTACGCACACGCGTCCTCCTTTGTCTGCAGAGGCAGCCCCCTCCCCCACCCCCGAGCGTTACTTTCTAAAATCCCCGCGGCGCGGCGGAGGGAGGGGGTGTATGTGGGGGTTGTAGGGGATTTTTACCTCGCTTCCCAGCTGGTCCGACCCCACGCACACCATCACCATCTCATGTATTCGTTCACTATGTCTTGTAAATAAAGGATTTTGATGTGTGTGAATGAAGAAACGAAAAGAAAATCAACTAAGACTGTACAAAAGAACAAACCGGGTAAAGAGTAAAAAATGGGGTAAAAGGGTTAGTTTAAGGGTAAAAGTTTAAAGGGTAAAAAGTAAATTGTTATTCAAGTTAGGTATGCCAAAGTGCATTTATATTAACTGTACAATTATTTAAGCTACAATTGAGTTAGTTTTGGGTATTAAGAAAAGCCCTCCTCCAACTAATATTTAATTCACAAGGCAGTTTCTCATTGTACCCAATTTATAAAAATAAATTCTCGTCCCCACAAGGGTATCATGGCACCGTCCCATCACACCACCTATTGCAGAGATTGTGGGACGACTTTGTATGCCAGAAATAATACCAAATATAGCTCTCGCGTAATATAAAATTTTTGTCAATATTCATTTGTATTAAATTTTTAAAAGGTAATAAATCAATTAAAATGAATCTCTTTAATTCGTCACAGAAAATGGTTAAAGTTGACTGAGTTGCTCATGAACTTTAATGACAATAAAGAACTACAAAAACGCATGACAACACAGCAAAGAAACAGACGAACGAGCACAGAACCACAACTGGAACGTGTACCATTGAAACAGAATCGGAGCCCGTCCGTAACAGAACTGCTTACCGCTGTGACTCACCCAGAAGATCATGTCTCTTACTAAGAATCAATGCTATAGACGGAAAGAATGTTTGTTGTGATTAGTGTTTGTTATATGTTTGTACTATTGTGTTTATTTTCCCACAAAAATATAACAACCAGTATATGAAACGGAGTTTGAAATCTTGAATATTTGAATGGAAAAAAGATACCCATTGCCTCTGCACAAAAATCTATTGTATCAATCTGTGTCAATCAATTTGGGACTTTACTTCTCTCTTAAACTGTCACGGAGGAAAAAGTATCACCTGCAATGTTACAAAAACGTTCTATTCTTTTCTCCATGAAAGAAATACTTTCATTTCTACTACTTTTCTTTTGTGTGAGTAAAAATCTCTTTAGAAAGTAAACGAGAGTGCCAACTACACAAACTTTCTTCAAATAATACGAAATGTTTTGGTAAATTAATGCAAATAAATTTTCTGAATTTCACCCGAAACGACACCAATCGATTTTGCAAAAATTAACCTTTCAGTTTAAAAACATCAGAGTATGAATAATAATGCAAAAAGTTTTATACGCACTTCTCGTATTTAGCACATTCCGCATATGTAATGCACATATAGTAAGTTTGTAATTTCTTATAGCATGTTACACATCACATATTAGACCTTACCGGCTATTCACAAATGTAAAAAGTACTTAAAAATATACGAGAAGATTATACCCATGAAAAAGAAAACATGCTATAATATTAGCAAGTTTCGTAATATTCTCAAAGCCATGATTTGATAGTGTAAGTGTAAAAATGTATTTGGACAAATGCAAACAAATGAAAACTAGGTCTTGATAATTGTAGAAATTGTTGCTTGATTTAATAGCTCAGTGTCATTTTTCAAGAATCTTGAATATTAATTATTTCAATTCATTATTTCCTACTTCGTTTATTGAGATACGCATTTTTAGATCACTCCAATATTTTGACGTTTTATTATAGTTTTTTGAAAAGGGAAGGATCTTATTTGCTGTAAATACCTCGGTATACACAAACACACACTGTCGTTTGTGTTGTGTTCCTAAATGCAGCGTGCGTGTGCCGAGCTATGATGACTGGGCAGCAAACTGGGAGCTCCAAAACAACGGAGCTATTCCGAGTAATGGCCATTGTGTCTCCTGAATGTGTGACGGGAGTAACCGGCCGTGTTATTTCTCTTGCTTTTGTCACGAACAGGGAAAGCGTCTGAGGGTACTTCGTATTAAATGTAAATGGAGGTGTTGTTATTGGTAGAAATGTTTTTTGTCGTTCTTACGTTCACTCTGTAGTTGTCTTAAAATGTGTGTGCTATGTTAAGTCTTACTGTAAAATGTGCTAATAACTCGCAAACAAAACAATGTGACGAAAATCACTTCTAGTACTTCGTAGTAGTTAAATAGTCTTTATCGTTGGTTTAGAAACCTCTCGATTATTTCTTGGCCTTTCTGACAATCGTTTGCTGCTTGGTGTGGTAAGGACGGCATCAGTATATAAATCACCATGTTCATCTCTTTGATTTGTTATTCTGAACACCGTCTCCTCTAACTTCAGCGCATTCTTGCCACAGATCTCCATTCTCTTCTCCGTCAAACCTTGTTTTACCAACCATTTTTCTCCAAATAGGTTCGAGCAGTCTCTAGAATTTGGTCAGTATCTCGTAGTTTTGGTGCTTGTTTCTGACGTGTAGATCTACTTATAGAAGTGCAAATTCTTCCTTTGCTTTTGAAATTAATTGACGTTATTTACAGTTATTTGTCATTGAAACTATAATTGCAGATTTATTTGTTATAAATAACAAATGAGAAAGGAGTAACTTCGTATAGTGGCAAGTAACTGATATGTTAATCAAAATAAACCACAAGATTCGTTTTAATATTTCAGTTTATAAGAAAGAATTCACTTTTGTGGTTTATAAACTACTCTCCATAGAAAATTACTTTTTAGTATTTATATGATGTCGCCCTCAAATATTACATTGACAAAGTAAGAGAGATATGAAATATTCGAATATACGGTCATGTACATGTATTATACATATCTTACATATTACATCGCGTATAACGTATTACATCTTACCCCCTTTAATTACAAATGGTTCAACATTTGACCTCCGTACAACGTATTTGACTTACTCTATATTATAAATTCCCAACTGAGGCATTTCACTGTTGGAATTTAAATAAAAGACTTTTCATTCCTTTTCCACATAACGAGTCGGCACCTCGCAGCCACAAATCTCATATCCACATTTTCGAATGCACATTTTCTTTTCAACAAGTTCACAAAGTTCGCGGGCTTTTTTTTCTCCTTTTCGTCGGCAGCTCGGAAGCGGAGCGAGTAATTGCCCGGAGACTGGCGCCGGCGCTCTTTATGCACACACGCCCACACGCGCCGCCTGCCTTTCGGGGCGCGCAGCTCACGCGCGTGAGCACACGGCGGAGCGGGGGCGGGGGAGGGGGAAGGGCGGGGGAGGGGAGGGGGTGGAGAAGTGGCGTCACCACTCCGCAATACATCCACGACTCTCATTCGGACTGCAGACACTCTACAACCTCAACACGTGCGCTCTATATTTTTGCTCTACATCCGCATCGTATCTACATCACGTCCATACCCCATCACGTCCACATCTCATCACGTCCACATGTCATCACGTCCACGTCATATCACGTCCACGGCACATCATGTCCTCACCACATCATGTCCACGCCACATCACGTCCACGCCACATCACGTCCACACCACATCACGTCCACACCATGTCACAATTACACCACACCACATCCACACATATTCTGTACTACTATTACAACTAACCTTCAACCGGCATAAAAATATTGTATTTAACACACGAATTAATTTTCATAACCTGGGTACATTGACCCTTTACTGCCTCGTGGCTTAAACAGCTACGCACAGCCATTTGCACACCACATCCACACCACATCCACACCACATCCACACCACATCCACACCACATCCACACCACATCCACACCACATCCACACCACATCCACACCACATCCACACCACATCCGCTCTACATTGACTCCATCCATCCACTTCCCTTTACATTCGCACAACATGGTTAATCATCTACGTATTCTACTACCATCATTACATTGCTATAATAACATCCCCAAAATTTTTTACCACCGTCACTGTGACCGCCTTTATTGGAGCTGCCGCTATCATATCTGTCAACGTCACCAGCAATACATCATAGCATTCTCATTTAAGGGTGACTTGAAAATATTATGGGGAGGGATTAAAAAAAATAATAATTGAATTTAAATAGTTATAACTAATTGACATATCACTTTTAATTTATATTTTTCATTTATAAACAATTAAAAACTATATCTACATAGTCTTTGTAAATCTTAATTCTTTGCCTTTTACAACAGAAATAGTTTGGTTTAAACTCGGAAATGACGTTTAATATTATACATTTAACACGTCATTTGCTAATACAAATAAATTAAAGTAACAAATAAAACATCATTTTCAAGTACATTTATAATTTCATTTATTTTTTTTTTTCACGATCTGAAACCTCCCACATCTTGGCACCATCCCACATATACTACTTCCCTCTGCTTCTCCATCGTCCCCACCAAGGGCGCTGCCCGCGCCTCGCCATCGCCGAGTGAGCCCTTTGAAGGGCGGCAGGGCCTGATGAGGGTGGCCGCCTACCTGGCACCTGCCTCCCAGCCACTCTCGCATCGCCCACACTTCCGAACAGAAGAGCATCGGAGAAACGTTCCGCTCGGGCGAACTCTCAAAATTAACTTCTTGCGTTTTTTTCTTTCGTTTTTTCTTTTCTTTTTTCTTTTTTTGTTTTTTTATTTATTGTTTTCCTTTTTTGTTTTTTGTTTTACTTTCTTTGGTTGATTAATGTTGGGGAAAATGTCGGGTGACAGTTCCCTCGGTAGAGAATATACGAGCAGAAGCCCCATGGATAATTAAGCCATGTGAAGAAATTATGATTTTGGAAAGAATGGACGCCTGTTTCTAAGATGCCGCATTGTCAGTTCCGTACGCAAGAGCCATGTGGCGAGTACAGTTTCTATTTAAATTCGATTAAATAGAGACTTTCACACTTGCCGGCTCTCTCTGCGCATACCTGCCCGTTTTTCTTTCGTTTTTTCTTTTCTTTTTTCTTTTTTTGTTTTTTTATTTATTGTTTTCCTTTTTTGTTTTTTGTTTTACTTTCTTTGGTTGATTAATGTTGGGGAAAATGTCGGGTGACAGTTCCCTCGGTAGAGAATATACGAGCAGAAGCCCCATGGATAATTAAGCCATGTGAAGAAATTATGATTTTGGAAAGAATGGACGCCTGTTTCTAAGATGCCGCATTGTCAGTTCCGTACGCAAGAGCCATGTGGCGAGTACAGTTTCTATTTAAATTCGATTAAATAGAGACTTTCACACTTGCCGGCTCTCTCTGCGCATACCTGCCCGTCATTTTTCGTGTTCTCCTTTATACTTTTCTCTCTCTCTCTCTCTCTCTCTCTCTCTCTCTCTCTCTCTCTCTCTCTCTCTCT
>BLKR01004968.1:40534-92881 GCA_011170035.1 Teleogryllus occipitalis
CCTCTTCCTCTTCCTCTTTCTCTTCCTCTTTCTCTTCCTCTTTCTCTTCCTCTTTCTCTTCCTCTTTCTCTTCCTCTTTCTCTTCCTCTTTCTCTTCCTCTTTCTCTTCCTCTTTCTCTTCCTCTTTCTCTTCCTCTTTCTCTTCCTCTTTCTCTTCCTCTTTCTCTTTCTCTTTCTCTTCCTCTTTCTCTTCCTCTTTCTCTTTCTCTTTCTCTTTCTCTTTCTCTTTCTCTTTCTCTTTCTCTTTCTCTTTCTCTTTCTCTTTCTCTTTCTCTTTCTCTTTCTCTTTCTCTTTCTCTTTCTCTTTCTCTTTCTCTTTCTCTTTCTCTTTCTCTCTCTCTCAATTATCCGATCTTCTGCGATTCAAACACGCATACACTTTTCCTCATATTTCCTTTCTCCACATTCATAAATTACATCCCTTTATTTTTTTTTTTTAACTCTCTCCCCTCTCTCTCCCTGTTCATCACATTATTTTCATTTCTTTTCTCCCATCTACAATTGTCCTCTTTTTCCCTTTCTGTCTTCCGCCACTTTGTCTCCTTTTGTCTGTTTTCCTTTTCAGAGCCTCTCTTTTTCCTATCCCACTTCATTTCCATTCATTTTCCTCTCTTTTTGTTTCTACCTCTCTCACTCCTTTCTTTAACTTCTTTCATTTTTCGTAAGCGTTTTCTCCCTCGCCGTCATGGCCACACACGTGCATACACACCAACCGGTCTTTCCCCTGCTTCTTGAGGGCCAGGGGTTGCAGTGCCTCGCCTCGCCTCGCCTCGCCTCCGCCGCACCCTTCTCTGCCCCGCGAAGGGCCAGGGAGGGGCGGCGCCTCCGGGAGGCCGGCCCTCGGGGTTGACGCCCTCTCGGAATGCCCTCTTGGAGGGGCGGTGCGGAGGGCTTTGGGCAGAGGGGCGCGGCAGGTGGACGACAGGTTGTCACCAGTCAGGTGAACAGATTTACGGGATTTCCCCGCGGCCGCGAGAGCTGGCGTACCCCAAGGCGCTATGCGTGGCCCAAGACGAAGATATTTCGAAAAGGGCAAGGAAGAGTACAATAAGTCGAGGAATGGATAAGCAAAATGTGAAAATGAGGCGGAATGAATGAGATAGAAAAACAGGAATATGCGAGAGAGAGAAAGGAAAAGAGAAAGAAAGGTAGGGGAGAGGGAGAGAAAGGGAAAGGGAAGAAAAATAAATAGTGGAAGAAAGAGCGAAACGCGTGTGAGAGAAAATCAATGAGCGAGAGCGAGAGAGAGAGAGAGAGAGAGAGAGAGAGAGAGAGAGAGAGAGAGAGAGAGAGAGAGAGGTATGAAGGGTCTTCGACCATTGAGGGAGAAAAAACCTCCACTTGGACAATTGTGTTTTGATGTCAAAGATGTGGAGACGATTAACTTCGTGAGAAAGATAATAAAGTATAAAAGAAAGCAGTTGGTAACAGACAAGGAATGATAAAGTTTAAGGTGCAAATTATTGCGTGTCTTTTTAAAAGGCATTTTGGTCGCAAGGCAGCAGCGTAATTTGTACGTTTGTAATTTGTAAATATATTCCCGCCTCCTCATGGTTACTGTGGAGGGGAAACTCGAAAGGGCACGAGGACCATCTGTAGAAGTCGCTAGGTATAGAACAATTTTCCTAAGGATGAGCCAAAGTGACAGCTAGTGTTGCCAACATAACAGAAGATTCTGTGGTCGTCGTGCCCTTGAGCCCATTAGATTCCCTTCCTGCATTCGTTCGCTTGTAGTTGGCTAACTTGTAAATGGCTTCGACGCTTCGTTTTGTGATATCCTCGTCCGACGAAAATATAGTGCGGCACGAGAAATAATTGAAATTAGGAAGTGGAGTATTATATGCTCTTCTGTAAAAATTATGTTTTTTCTTTATATATTACATTGAATTTAATTTTTGTGTGATAAATATTATGTTTATTTTAAAACCGATACTTGAATGCGAGATGTGTACCGATGCACATGGTTCCGGCCTTTGTGCTGTTGTGTGGCGAGCTGTGATTGAGAGCTTTCTACTTCCATTCGTGGCAGTTTTCTTTTACTGATTGTAAGAGAAGGTTAAGAGATTTTCCACATACAAATTTAAGTATTTCCCGGACTCGCGTACGTGCATATACCTCAGCGAAACTTTTAGACTTCTGCATAGGGATGTTTTCGCAAGAGCCATTAGCACTTTACGAAGGAGCGTGGCTGAACAGCTGGGAACGCGTGGTGGAGGGATACTTCTCTGAATAACATGTGTAGTGGTTAGACTGCGTGAGTGAATGTGTTTGTCTATTTAGATTAAGTATGAAAGAGAGAGTGAATGTTCTCAAAGTAAGAAGAAAAGCGAACAATTTTTAGTACTTCCAACACATATTTTACAAATAACTAATGTTAAAACTACAATCGCCCGTAGAGGCATTTGTATATAGTTTTTAAATTAATTTTAGTTAGTTTATTTAAGGTAAAAGCCCTCCCTGCAGCTCCATAAGCAGCAATGCTGGAGCTTAATATGTACACCTAATTAATGAATAAATTCCCGCCTCGACAGGGTTACTGACGAGGGGAAAATTGAAAAAAAGGACGGTGGAGTCGGCGCGTAGGTTGTATACTTTGCTTTAAATAGAGAGACTTCTGTCGTACGGTCATCGAGATGCAGTTATCCAATCGCGAGCTTCGTTACGTCTTAATGTTTGGTGTTGGAGGCTCCCGATTGGATAACCGCGTCCTATCCGATAGAACGTCAGAAGTCACTCAATTTAAAAACGATACGCGACATCGATTACAAAACATCACTCTTACCTACATCGATAGTAACGAACAATTTTTAATTGGAGGCTCTGATTCGGTTCGGTGCGGAGATACTTTCCTGGTGCATAGAATAACCTATAACGTATTTTGTTGCGTTCAGTTTTTTGCCAGTAGTTCCGAATTTTATGGTTTACTCTTTAGCTCTTTAGATTACATTCACATATTTCCTTTACTGTTGTGATAATAAAGATGTGTACTGCTCAGTACATTAAATTTGAAATTAATTTACATTTTAAAACATAATTTCGATAGTAAAGTGTCAAGTCCAATCTGTATTAAAACATTTGTAGACCTCTTTCTTCTCTTGGGTCCTTCCTACATAACAGTTTGTCGCTCCATCTGGATTCCTCGCCATGTCCAACCCAAACATCGATTTTTTCTCTGATTTCCATCGCCACAATCCAGAAGCGAGGGTCTCCGAGCTTCCAGAAGCAGAGTTCAAAGAGGGCCATGTCGGGTCGGGGCAACTCAAGGCGAGTCGCGTCAGTAGCTACGCAATCAGATATTTGTCGACGGCCGTCTCCCTGCTCCGGGCCGTGATAAAGTGTCCCTTTTAATGGGGGCGGCGATAAGGAGATTTAGGACGGATATTTATTTCGAGAGGAATATTTACGTAAGAATTTTTTCAATCGGGAGATTTACCTACAATTTTTGTTTCGAGTGGCAGATTTACGTACGATTTTTTTTTCTTTTGATCGGCAGACTTGCGAACAATTATTATTTTGATCGGCAACTTTACGTACGATTTTTAGTGCGGCAGATTAATGTTCGATTTTTGTTTCGGTCGGCAGATTTGGTTCAATTTTTTCGTTGAAAATTGATTTTAATTCTTCAAATATTTTCATTGTGTGAGTACAGTGTCAAGTGGATGCAGTATTAAAACATTTGTAGCCCATTTGCTTCTCTTGGGTCTGCTCCACATCGCAGTGGGTCGCGCCGGGTGGGTCCCTCATCATCCAACCACTACATCGAATCTCCGTTCGATTTCCATTGCTCCAATCCAGGGGGACGGTGGCCCGTCTACAAGGCGCCGTGCTGGTGAGGATGTCCCGTGTCCCTCTGTGTATGCGAGGTGATAGGCGAATTTAGGTTCTATTTTCTTTTTTTGAGCGACAAATTTACGTACGACTTTTATTGCGATCGGCAAATTTGTGTTCGACTTTTATTTTGAACAGCAGATTTGCATTCGATTTTTTCTACCTTCGAAATTTTTTATCTCCGAAATTTTTATCTCCGAAATTTTTTATCTCCGAAATTTTTTATCTTCAAAATTTTTCATCTTCGAAATTTTTTATCTTCGAAATTTATTTATTTTCTTAAAATATATTAATTCTGATAGTGTAATGTCAAATGGAAACGGTATTGAAAACGTATAGCCCCTTTGCTTCTCTTGAATCCGAGCCCGATCGCTGTCGGTCGCGTCCGGTGATCGGCAGATTTACAGTCGATTTTTGTTTCAATCGACAGATTTTCGTACGATTTTTTAATCTAAATGCAGATTTATCTTTTTTATTTCAATCGTCAGATTTTTGTTCCAATTTTATTTTGAACAGCATTTTAATTATTAAAATATTTTAATTGAGTTAGTGTATTGTCAAGTGGTTGCAGTATTGAAATATTTGAAGACCTTTTCCTTTTTTTTTGGATCCTCCCCCGATTGCAGTGTGGCTCCCGGTGGGTCCTTCTTCCTGTCCAACCCCAACATCGAATCTAGGGCCGCCTCGAGGCGCGCTGGGGCAGTGGGCTCACCAACCTGCTGTTTGTCTGCATCGGGTCGTGCTGCTAAGGTGTGCCTTTAAATGGGCGCGGCGATAAGCAGATTTACGTTCGATTTTGGTTTCAGTCGCCAGATTTACGTACGATTTTGGTTTTAATCGGAAGACTTCTGTTCGATTTTTTTGAGCGGCAGATTTACGTTCGATTTTCATTTCGTACGGCGGATATATTTCCGATTTCTATTCCGAACGATTGATTTACTTTCAAATTTTATTTCGAACGGCTGTTTAGAGTTCGATTTTTTCCTTTGAAATACATTTCATGTCTTAAAATATTTTAATGCTGTTTGTGTAGTGTCAAGTGTCAGCGGCAGTAAAAGATTTGTAGCCCTTCTCATTCACTTGGATCCGCTCTCGACCGTAGTGGGTCGCGCCTGGTCAATCCCTAATGTCCAACCCCAACATCAAATCTCGTTCCGATTTCCTTCGCCCCAATCCACGCACGAGGACTTACGGTCTCCGGAAGCAGAGCTCAAAGGGACCGCGTTAGGTCGGGCCGCCCAGAGGCGCGCCGCGTCAGTGGCTACACCAAGTGGCCATTTGTTGGCGGCCATCCCACCTGTGTCGTACCGCGCCGCTTAAGGTAGCTCCGTCCATTTTATTGTGCGCGACGATCGGCAGATTTAGGTTTAATTTTTGTCTCGTGCGGCAGATTTACGTTCTTTTTTGTTTTGATGAAAGGATTTACGTACGATTTTTATTTCGAAAGGCAGTTTTGCATTCGAAATTTATTTAGAAAAGCAGATAAACGTTCGATTTTTATTTTGAGAGGCAGATTTACGATCGATTTTCATTTCGAAAGGCAGATTTGCGTTCGCTTCTTTCATTCAAAATTTATTTCAATTTTTAAAATATTTTAATTGTGGTAGTGTAGTATCAAGCAGAAGAGAAATTGAAACATTTGTAGATCATTTCATATCTTTGAGTCCCCCACTCCGATCGCAGTGGGCCGCGCCCGGTGGATCCGTCTTCATGTCCAACCCCAACATCGAATCTCGTTCCGATTTCCTTCCTCCCAATCCAGGTGCGAGGAACGACGGTCTCCGGAAGCAGAGCTCAAAGGGGCCGTGACGGGTCGGGCCGCCCGGAGGCGCGTCGGGTCAGTGGCTACACCAAGCGGCTGTTTTTCGGCGGCCGTCCCACTTGCCGCTCCGCGCCACGCCGCGCCACGCCACGGATGTAACTCCGTGTCCATTTTAATGGACGCAGTTATCGGCAGATTCACGTACGATTTTTATTTCGAACGGCAGATTTACTTTCGATTTTTTATTTCGAACGGTAGAATTACCTTCAATTTCTATTTCGACGACAGATTTACTTTCCATTTTCAACTTCAAATTTATTTCGTTTTAATAATATTTTAATTGTATTAGTGTAGTGTTAGGCGGGAGAGGTTATTGCAACATTTGTAGACCTTTTGCTTCTCTTAGGTCCTCCCTCCCTCACAGTCTGCCACTCCCAGTGGATCCCTCATCATGCCCAACCCCAACACGGAATCTCGTTCCGATTTCCATCGCCCCAATGCAGGGCCGGCGGCCTGCGGAAGCAGAGCTCAAAGGGGCCGTGTCGGGCCGGGCCGCCCGGAGGCGCGCTGGGTCAGTGGCTACACCAAGCGGCTGTTTGTCGGCGGCCGTCCCACCTGCGCCGCGCCGCTGAGGAAGCTCCGTGTCCCTTTTGATGGGCGCGGCGATCGGCAGATTTACGGCGCGGCGGCGGCGGCGGCCGCTGCTGCGCCGCCCGCGGGCGGTGCTTTATGGCCATCGCCCACCGCCCACTGCCCGCCCCGGCGCACGCGTGCGGCGTCCCCGGGGAGGGGCCGTCCGGTTGATCGTCCGGCGGCTGGGGCCCCGTCAGCTGTGAAGTAGTCCGCGGTAAAAAACCGTGAAGTCACGAGTGAATGTCACGAGTGAATTACCTTTTTACTTTGTCTGTATTACGAATATACGAAGTATATACGTAATATAGAGAAAGTTATGTAATGCTGTTGAAAATCGATTTGAAGATTTCAACGGAAATACACGTTCTGGGGTCCCCTGATACCGAAAAAGTGGTTCTTTTCAAAACGTCCGTCCGTCTGTCAGTCTGTCCGTCTATCCGTTCGTCAGTCCACACCATTTGCGCCTAAACCGTACATAGAATTTTAATTGACTGATTTTTATTGATTGTTTTAATGCGAGTTCGGTGGTGTATGGGACTGTTATACCCAAGTCCGCGGGTTCAAACCCGATCCAAGCCGTGGATTTTTAAGGGCGAAAAAATTCTTCGTGCGCCTTTCATCGCAGGGGAAGTAAAACCGGCTAAATAAATCCTCAAGCCTAAAAGAAGCCTCTGAGCGAAATTGACACGCCTGCTTCATCGCCCGAATGATATCTCCTTTCTCTGCCAGACGGTGAAAGGAGCGTAGCGAAATTTGCGTGGTCAGGCGGAAGAGCAGGCCCCATGGCTTGAGCCTCGCCACGTATAGGCATCATTGAAGTGAATTGAATTGATGGTGGTCGCGTCAGCTACATAGGTATTTTATCCCCTGAGTGTAGTGCGTGCTTCATCACGGAAAGCGGCGATGTTTCTCACACGCTAGATTGGGCGCCGACGTAAACGGCAGCATGTGCGTTTTCCTCCCAACGTATCTCCACTAGTGATGCCCCCCCCCGTTCTTGCCGGGACAAAGCGTAAGTTTCCGACTGATCCTAGTTTGTAACCTAGGCCATAAGTTATCTATGTAAATAAAATTTGAGAATATATATTAAAAATGCCTAGTGTAGTGTTTGTAAATGTTTGTCTATACTTGTGCATGTGTGTGTGTGTAAGTGTGAAAGTGGAGATGAAAGAACAAGGAAAGATTGCGCACTATCCGTGGATCGTTTGTTATGGAACTGGTTCGGTATTCGCCTGGCATTGACTGAAGTAACTACGGAAAAATACCGATCAGTGCTAGAATTCTCCCCCCAATCAGTGGTTGAATTCGATTCAACTACATAGCTACGAAAATCAGCCACGTCGGGACTCAAACCATAGTACCTCGTGAGCAACGATGGTGCAAAAAACGGTTCGGTCTCTGCATTATCGTTGGGGCTAAGATAGTTAAGTAATAACAACTTTTATCTATTACATTTAAATATATGCATATTGTAAAGTGTCCACCGAACAATGTTCCTCCGATGAGAAATGTAATTTTTATAGTGCATGTTTTTACATATTTTAGGAGTCTTTAAAATTGAATAATATTCAGGGCATACCCTTAGAATGACACATATTGTGCTATTTTCACAGGAAAATGTCTTTTACTTGTGCTGACATTCCACTGTAGGAGTTAGAACATCCTAAATTACGTGCGTTCTTAGAAACATATACCATATTAACTATTCCACATGAATCGACTCTTCGCAAACATTATGTTCCATTAATTTATGAAAAAACTGTACAAGAAATTTGTGATTCTATTAAAGATAATCTGATCTGGGTTAGTTTGGACGAAACGTCTGATGTACGTAAACGATCTGATATGATATGATTGTTTGTGCGCTCGCTCAAAATGAAATTTTAAAGACTTATCTTCTAGCAACAAATCATAAGAAGAAGAAATAGCAGCAACAAATCATACAACAATAGCGAAAGTGTTCAATAATGCAATGTTGTGGCCTTTTTAATAGATTTTATTATCCTTGTTCGCCATTATTATGTCTTTCAAGGGTTTTTACCATGCACAGTATTGTAGCGTCGTGTCGCTAAAACCAACGAGGGCACGCAGCGTGGTGCCCACCGGATGCAGAGACAATGGCAGAAGCTATGACGCACGGTTTTTTTCCGGCGGGGTGTGCGGGCGTAGGGCGGAGACAATGGAGGCGGCGGGCAGCGTCGCGAGGGCTATTTAAGGGCTGTGGAACAATAGCTCTTCCTTCTTTGAGACAGCGGCATCGGCAGCGTAGGTCGTGCGTGAGAGGTGCATGCGTGCGCGCTGGAAGGAGCCGGCAGTTATTGTCGTGACTAGTGAGACATGTAGTCGCTGTCAGGGCGGGCGGTACTACGTACGGCGAAACATTAGGTAGTATGTTCGGTGTGGTAGCCGTTGTAAATATCTCTCCTAGCAGTGGGGTCTATTTAGTTAGTTAATTGTATACAGTGCATTGGTTATTTGTGACTACGGTCTTAATTGTAAATAAACCTGCTGTTATTACAACCCACTGTCGTCTGTGTACTGATTATACGCGTATGACGCCACAGTATATACAATTTTGTTTTAAGTACACGTCATCATACACGTACAATGCTTGAAAGACAGTAATATTTACAATATAAGACAATAACAACTAAGGATACCCAGGAAGGATCCTTCAGAAAAATACAATACAATATTTGGATTAAAAAACAAAATTATTTAATTTAGAAATGTTGGAACCTATTTAGAGCTAATTAAGGAGGATGTAATAGGTCTTTAGAATATCTAATTTTTATTCGTGGAAAATAATTGATAGATTTCCCTAGTGTACAAAGGAGGGGCTGTGAAAGATGAAAGAGAAGAGTAAAAATTAGAAGAAAGTTTTAAAATCCAAAATCAAATGTGTGGCCTGAAGTAATTCGATTTGATAATTTCATCATTTTTATGAGGTTTTATAGTATATATTTTCTGTGTTGTTAATGCATATATACCCGTTTTAAATCTCATTATTGGATACATTTTTTACATTTCTTAATGCACAATTATCCGAGCCTTATTTAGCGCAGTCGATGGCCGGAGGCAAACGGTGCTGCTCCAAGACGATTTCAGTAGGTCATAGCCTTTTTCCTTTCACCTTTTGTGAAGTGACGTGTGGATGTGAAGTAATGTTCTGCGTCAACTCTGTTATTGACAAATAGGCATCTACCTGCCTCTGCGCTGCTCCCCGATAATTCAAATTGACAAATGAATAGTAATCATAACCTGATTCACCTCACAGCATGAAAACTTTTTCTTTAGCGTTGACTAGTGAACGGTTATGTGTGCCCGTAGGTGAAGCCAAAATAGGATTTCCGGTTCATCTGTAGTTCCGCGAGGGAAAAACTTACTTTTAGTTTTAGTTCATTTCTTTTTGCTTATTAGGTTTCTAGTTCTTATAGCCCCGACTGTATTCTTGAAAAGTCTGTGTTGCAAAACCATGTACACCTTTCTTTTTCTGTTCTGTTCTTTTGTTTCCCTATTTTCTTTTGTAAGTTATGGCAGTTTTTTTTACTTCTTTTTTACGGTTATCTATTTATTTTACAATTATCTACTTATTTTCCTTTTGTTTGTAAATGTGTTATTTTAAATCAAATGTCGTACGTTTTCATTAGATAATGTTGTTTTTCAATTGAATTTCGTAACAGTCGATGTCTAACTTAGTCTGTTCATTGAATGTACATTTGCCTAAATGGTGTCTATCAACCGCATTCAGTTAAGGTGATCTATTATTATTATTATTATTATTATTATTATTATTATTATTATTATTATTATTATTATTATTATTATTATTATTGTGATTATTATTATTATTGTGATTATTATTATTATTATTATTAATATTATTATGACAGCCACAATGAATTATGATATAATACTATAAATTTTTATTCATTAGTCATTTTACACAGAAAATTCCGCCGATTTTGTTATTTTGGGGGAGATTACTAGTATTTTATCGATTAAAAAGTACACAGATATACCTAAATTTAGGCAGTAAAAGTCACAACATTGTAGTTCTTGTTTCCATGTTTTATGTCGTACATCATCTTCGTTGCATCCTTTTCTAGTTTGCAGCCCCCAGTCGTGGGTGGTCTTGCAAAGGGTAGACGAAAGGTGTAGGAGTGCATTTCTTGGAAGCAGGAAGAATTATTTTGCCTCCACGGCCGCTGATGCAGACGTGATAACCTTGTTCTTCTACGGAAGAGGAGTGCCGGCGGCTGGCCGGAAGGAAGCAATTCAAGACGATCGCGCGAAGGGCTATCAAGACACAAAAGCCGGCAACAAACACAATTGCTGCACTTTCAGGACACCATGGGTTCTATTTTTATTTTCTTTAAATTATTTGTCTGTTGGTCCATCTCAAGATCCAAGGTGATGAGCGAAGGAATAGCTATTTTTACGTTACTATGACGTGTGACGTAATATGTTTCTTTCTATGTGTCGGTTTTGTTTGTAAAATTTAAAAATGTGGAATTTTGACAATCAAGAGAAAAGAGGAGCAATATTCAGGGCCTAAGACAAATAATTGAATTATAAATAATTTAATTGGTAAGACTGAAAAAACCACAACATGCATAGTATTTATTTTGTATTCTTGATAGTTTTCACGTATTAACTGTCATTTTGATATTTTAAGCATAGCATCATATTTTAACACGAGAATTTTCATACTTTTTTTAATTCCAACCGAATTAATGAGTATTTATTCATCACTGAGTTGTATATAAGAAGAAATGCAAGTATTATCTCAGATACATTCGCTTCACAACTAAAGTGCTCTCGTCATCTACCATAAAGACTTCTCATTAAGTTCTTTCTACATTTGTTATAGATTATTCTACTAATTGAATTGAGTCAGAATTATCATTGGTAATAATAATAACATTTATTATTATTAATATTATTATTATTATAAAATAAAATTATTATAATTATTATTATTATTATTATAAAATAAAATTATTATTATTATTATTATTATTATTATTATTATTATTATTATTATTATTAAACCCCTCAGGTGGCCAGTCATGGGAGCATGTTAACTTTCTGTGAGGCGGTTCCGGATTCGATTCGTGGGTGGGGCAAAAATGAAGCTGTAGCTCACTTTCTATTACAAATCGTCGCAGTTTCTATAGTTTTGCGACAAAAGAAAGCTCAGGCAGGCCAAGTATGTTAGTTACAGTGAAGGAAAAACGTCATGTTCGCACGATGTCTCCCTATCGCCAGGCGTCGATACTAAATTAAAACAGGTGCCTGACCCGGGGACACCGGCATCTGGCAAAAGTTGGTTTAATCCGCCTCTAAATTGCTAAATTCGAGTATATACATTCTTATGTGCATGCAATTCTTCTTCTTCTTCTTCTTCTTCTTCTTCTTCTTCTTCTTCTTCTTATTATTATTATTATTATTATTATTATTATTATTATTATTATTATTATTATCGTCATCAGCGAACAGAGCTAAGAGATAAATTAATTTCAAAAAATCTTTTGAAAGCGGAGAAGAGGTTAGGAACAATTGCCCGCCAGTATTATTTCGGGGGTCTGGGGCGCAGACGAGTCGGAGCGGGCGGGCGTATCGGAGCGCCCACCGCGGACGCGATCTGCCGCCGAGGCTCCGAACCCGCGCGCCGCTCCTCCCCCTCCCCCATCGCGATCCACCTGCCGAGGCGCCGGCGCCGGCGGCGGTGGGCGCGCGCTCTGCCGCGGAGGCGGGGCAGCTCCCCCAACACTTCGCTTTTACTCTCTCGCAAATGCTTCGTCAGAAGAGGAAGTATAATAGGACCTCCCGAATCCGAACCTCGCGAATCCGAACCACGCGAATCCGAACCATGCAAATCCAAATCCCGCAAATCCGAACCCCGCAAATCCGAACCCCGCAAATAATATATAATCCCGAATCCGAACCTCGCGAATCCGAACGCATCCGCGAATCCGAACCCTGCAAATCCAAATCCCGCAAATCCGAACCCCGCAAATCCGAACCCCGCAAATCCGAACCCCGCAAATCCGAACCCCGCAAATCCGAACCCCGCAAATCCGAACCCCGCAAATCCGAACCCCGCAAATCCGAACCCCGCAAATTCGAAATTTCGGATAATCCCAACAAAATTCGGGATGACGAAAAAATAAACAAAATAAATAAATAATTTGCTTATTTGTAAAGTAAGGAAATGAATTTATAATTACTGTAGAACTGAACAACTAATTATTGAAACACAAGTTGTCGAAATGAAACCTTTATTGTACTTACGTTTATTGCCGAAACTACGGTGTATATCATATGTTTATGTAGCAATAATTTTCACCTAGAGGATCTTGCAAATTCGGTAATCTTGTTTTGATGTAAGGAACTGAATCTGCTTGACGTTGAGATGTAATGATGTGATGATGCGATCATTAAGCTATGTGGTGATGGTAATTGTTAATTTTATAGAAGTATTTGTAAATGTACGTTACATTCTTTTGTATATTACGAACATTTTCGAATCCGAACCGAGCAAAGCCCAATTAGTTCGGATTATCGGGGTTTTTCTGTATTGTAATCGTGCGCCAGAAAACGGCAAATTTTTGGCATAAAATCTAATTGCCGGGTGCTGGTAACGAAAAAGTAGATACATCTTGTTGTTGTGTGTTGTAAATGACTCTCTCTAACATGTGGTGTAGCCAGAATCCATGTTTTGTGGCTCCTTGATACCGAAAAATCTACCGACGAAAAAATGTCTGGCTGTCCGTCCGTCCGTCCGTCAGCCGGTCTGTGCTCAACGCTAGCACCGAAACCGTTAAGCTGATTTTCTCCGAAATTGATTGATTGCCTAATTGATCTGAACGATCTCGTGGCTTTGGGAACCGGGTATTTCGATTTTTGAGGGTATGAATGAAGCCTCAAAAATGTTTGGTAACGAAAAAATGCATAAATCCTGATGCTATATATAACAAATTACTCTTTTATAAAGGTACATAGTGTATGCAATGTTTTGAAAAAACGAGTAGTTTCTACTTGAATGTAATGGTATTTTTAAAAAAAACAACGTTTTCTCAGAAACCGCTACTAATTTTTTCTTTTAATTGTTTCCACACATATAACTAGAGTCATTTAAAACAACGTCGCAAATCTCATTTTCGTTGAACCGTCTGTATTTTCAAAAATTGCAATATTGAAATAAAGCAAGAAAGTCCGTGTTGTTGTACCACTACCAGTTTACTTTTCCTTCCTATACTACAGTGGTAGAACTCAAAGAATAAAAGGGAAAGGTGGCCTTTGTCGCTAAATAATGAAAAATGGAAATCGTAAAGTTTGAAACTAGCCGTCTCAAATAAGAAATCTAGAATCGATTAAAATTCTACAAGATTATAGCAAAGGTAAGGAGAGCATCGGATTCATGTCGACAAAACGATCGAGAATTGTTGGTCGTAAAATCCGAATCTTTGAACTCTAACAAAGCCCTCCATCAATATTAAGTTATAAATATTTTGTTGTTCTAAAGAGATTCATGCTAGATCTCTGCAGGTGGGTCGAGGAATTTGTGCCTGAAAAGCGGTATGGCTGTATGGAATGGAGGGCGTTTATTTATGTCATGTATAGCTCCAATAGGTGAGATGCTATTGAACTAAAAATTGGTAAATACGTCAGGAGTAAGATCTACTTACATCTTTATAGAAAGCCCCAGTGACATTTTCAAAACATTCAGAGTTTTGAAGCTTTTTCGTTAAAATTTTTAGTAAAACCTCAAATTTTGAAAATTGCAAAAATGTAAACATTTTTTAAAAATTTTCCTTTGTCCTTCCTTCCTTTCCTTTTTTCCTTCTTTCCTTGATTCCTCCCTTCCTTTCTTCCTCTCTCCCTTGCTTTCTTCTTTCCTTTCTTCTTTCCATTCTTATTCTCTTCCTTCCTCCCTTCTTTCCTTCCTTTCTTCCTCCCCTTCTTCATTGCTTTCTTTTTTTCTTTCTTTCATTCTTTTTTCCTTCGTCTCTTCCTTACTTCCTTCATTTCTTTTTTCCTCTCTTCCTTCATTCCTTCATCTCTTCCTTTCTTTCTTGCTTTCTTGGTTCCTGGCTTACTTGCTTCCTTAATTCTGTTATCTCTCCCTTCCTTAGAAGGAGCGACCCGTAGTGTATTATTCAGATCTCTTACCTTTAGGTACCGGGGTGCAAATCCTAGTCGACCCGTGTCCGATACGTTATCACGTAGGTTCCTATAAAAGCTGTGAGCGAAATATGCAATGTTGTTTTGATGGGGTTTTCTTTAATTTAAACTTTGTGCTCGTTTCTTAAGAATCTGCTTTTGATCTAATCGTCTGAATCAGAGACTTTATGGGATTCTAATATGGTAGACGTATTTGTGGCAGTTCCCCGTAGAATCAGATGCGTCGTAAGTCATGTGACTTCATAGACAGTTTCACAATGAATGTAGAACACGATGAAAACCGTGTCGGTGAGTTAAACAATGTAATGGTGGAACATTATTAGACCTAGAAGGAACCATTAAAGTCCCTTAATTCTTATTCAACTGCAAATGTATTCTACACGCAGTACTCCATCGTTCTCAAATCTGAGATATGATAACAAGATTAACGAGATTAGATGTAAAGAAACGATCCAAATTTTATTTCGTCGAAGTAATCTACCATTTATTAGTGCATATTTAAAAGAGTGATCTATCTTGTTTCGTGGATTTAGTATCAAATTTACATAAATAAACTGCAGTAGGTGCACTCTGGTTATCGTGGATCTTACGATTTCATTTAAATCACTTATTATACACATTTTTGTGTCTCATATCAGATTTGCATATATTATGTAACCATCACGTATATGTCCACCCTTAAAAGTTTATAGCTTTTCTTTAATAGCCGATCAATTTTAAAATGTCACTGAAACGAGTTATGTAGCTGAATAATTAATGCACATTCGAATTTACAGTTGATTTAATTACCTAATTAAAACACCACTTATATTTTTGATTTATTAACAGAGAAGCTTGATTCTAATATTAATTAGTTACCTGAATATTCAAGAAAAGTGTCTCGGTTCATGAATTTTAATATTAGTAGGCACTTTAATATCACGAACAATATTTAAAAAGCATCAATCAAGATATTATTTTGTATTTATCAACCAAAATTTACTTTTGTGAATGATTAAAAATAAAATAAAATAAAATAAAATATTGGGCGTACCTTCGACCGACGGTTGAAGTGAAACTTTTTGAGATATAATTTTTTTGTAAACATAACGCGAGTAACCATACCTCGAATAATATTAAAAACATGGTAATGCATATCAGAGACGCAAGTTTTGTCATACAATAGAACAAGTAGGCACTTATCTCAGTTAAAAGGTAGTCATTCTTACTTAATTCTATTTTTTTTCAATTTTACAAAACTACTTAGTAAACGGCACTCAGTTTATTATATATAGCAAAGGTTCGTTTCCAGTCATGACTTCCTTTGTATTTGCATTTTTTTCACTGAGAATGAATTTGAATAACTCATGGAGAAAAGATCAATACTTTTCAGGGATGTAAAGTTGTTCCAGTTATTTGAATCTTCTGATCCCTAGCATTAAATATCTTCATTATTTCTTTCTGAGAGTATGTACAAATGTGTATATGTATGTGCAAGTGAAAATCAATTCTCTCCTCCATATTTTGATTGCTTTTTCTATAAATCACTACACATCAACAAATAAAAATAAAATAAACTTTAAAGGGTAGTAACCGTAGAATGAGCATAAGAAGAAGAAGAAGAAGAAGAAAGATGAAGAGAACAAGAAAAAGTAGGAGGGAAGAAAGAGAAGAAGTAGAGGAAGAACAGCGTGGAAGTAGGTATCCATTATTCCAAAATGTTTCGTATATAATAGACATCCACTATAAAAAGCTGTTCTTTCAAGGCATGCACAGTATGCTAAAAGTCGAATATTTATCCCTGGGTCTACTGCTAAAAGTGAAATGATGCTCGGTTGTTCTGATAAATCTGTAAATGTAACAAAAAAACTTTATTTGACCACATCCGCTACAACTAACCTTAGTGTATCATTAATTAATTTATTATTAAAATGAAAGTCAGTATAGCTGTCTACGAAATAGTATATAACACACGTGGCAAAAGTGATTTCATTTTGCCCGAAGGATAACGCCTATCAGCTCGTCGACCTCATGTCGCAACGTTTCCTATTAGCAAAATGAAATTTCACTTGTATCACGCTTGTATCACAAATGCTTGTTCTCTGTCACTCACAAACCAGCCGCTTGAGTCTTAAGATGTACACCCGTCCTGGCTGAGTCCTAGCCTCTGCGAGTACTTGCTCGTGGGATTGTGTCAATCCGCATATCTGCCTGGGGTCGCAACACTTCCTATTCGCCAAATAAAAGGGCATTTTAATCACTCTTGTATCATAAATAACCACTCTGTGCCTCGCAAAGCTGACGCTCCAGTCGGAACATTTACATACGTTGTGGGCGAGTCTTTACCGCTCTTGTAACATAAATAACTATTTTCTGTGCATCACAAGGCAGACGCTAGAGTCGATAGATGTTCATCCGACTTGGGTGAATCCTTGCCTCTGCGGTTACTTCCTCGTAGGATTGCACCCCTCGGTCTATCTTTCCTACTCGCAGCATTAAAGGTCACTTTTACCCCTCGTGTAACATAAATAAGTATTTTCTATGTAATTCAGGCGGTGGAGTCGAAAGGTGTACATCCGTTCTGGGTGAGTCCTAGCCTCGGCGATTATTTGCTCGTAGGATTGTAGCCCTCGGTCTATCTTCCTGGGACCGCAAAAAGGTCACTTTTACCGCTCTTGTAACATAAATAACTATTTTCTATACCTCGCAAAGCAGACGCGCGAGTCGGAAGGTGTACATACGACTTGGATGAATCGTTGCTTCTGCGGTTACTTGCTCGTAGGATTGCACCCCTCGACCTATCTTTCCTACTCGCAAAATAAAAGGTCACTTTTCTCGCTCTTGTAATATAAATAACTATTTTACTAACTTATACCTCGCAATGCAGACGCTCGAGTCGGAAGGTGTACATCCGACTTGGATGAATCGTTGCCTCTGCGATTACTTGCTCGTAGGATTGCACTCCTCGGTCTATCTTTCCTACTCGCAGAATTAAAGGTCACTTTTACCCCTCGTGTAACATAAATAATTATTTTCTATGAAATGCAGGTGCTGGAGTCGAAAGGTGTACATTCGTTCTGGGTGAGTCCTAGCCTCTGCGATTACTTGCTTGTAGGATTGCAGCCCTCGGTCTATCTTCTTGGCACCGCAAAAAGGTCACTTTTACCGCTCTTGTAACATAAATAACTATTTTACTAACTTATACTTCGCAATGCAGACGCTCGAGTCGGAAGGTGTACTTCGAACTTGGGTGAATCCGTGCCTCTGCTCGCCGTATTGCACCCCTCAGCCTATCTTCCTGGGGTCGCAAAAAGGTCACTTTTATCGCTCTTGTAACGCACTAGTTTCTATACCTCGCAAAGCAGACGCTCGAGTCGGAAGGTGTACATCCAACTTGGGTGAATCCTTGCCTCTGCTCGCAGTATTGCACCCCTCCTCATATCTTTCTAAGGTCGCAAAAACGTCACTTTCACCGCTCTTGTAACGCAAGTAACTATTTTCTATACTTCGCAAAGCAGACGCGTATGTCGGAAGGTGTACTACTCGCGCACCTTTTCTTGAACGATGACCGTGCTTCCCCCTCCTTGGAGCCATAAACAGCTGAAGGCAAAAGATCGCAGCGAGCACTGATGACAACATTCCCAGCATTCAAACTTCGCTGGCGCGAAACATAAGCTAGTCAAAGCTAGTTGCTTTCATAGTCGAGAACTTCTGTTCAGTTTTATTACCATTATCTAAAGAAATGTCTAAGGCAGGTCCAGGACCTTCAAGGAAGGCACCTAAACCTCCTATCTACTGTCCCTGCTGTTGCCTACCCAGAGCGATGGCCTATAGCGGGTTTGACTTTCATCTACCAAAGATTGGCATTACTGAAAATACTCTAGTGGCTGTCTTTGTAACTAATACCCCCACTCCGCCCGCATTTTGTCAATCTATCGTTCAAGAAAAGTTGCGCGAGTGGTACAACCGTCCTGTGGCAGACCTTGCGCCTGCGCAGACGAACAGTCGAACACCGCGCCGCGGGTTTCTGCCTGCCCGCCTCTCCGCCCCGCCAGCCCCCAATTTTAATTTCAATTACCGCAACGAGCAAGCATTCCACACACTCACCGAATTTAAGAAATACTTTTTTTTATCGCTAGTCACGGCGCGCCGTTTCCGGTCCTGCGTTCGCTGATGAAATCGTACTCATTTGTAGCCAGAACAGGCCCTGTATTAGACCCGAGTTTTACCATAATTTCTGGGGGTAAATTATTATAATTTACATACTTAATTCCACATTAAGCTATCCGGAGCGTGTTTACAGAGAAAATTGGTTCTTATTTACGCGTTGCTAATGACAACTGCGCGCAGCGTTGCTGGCTTTCATTAATTGGGAGATCCGGCCGGCAGATGTCTCTGTCGACAGCAGCGGCGCCGGCGCCCGGCGCGGCGCCTCGCCGGTTCCGGATTGCGTGTGAGTGGCGGGGCGGTCGCGGGGCTGGCGCCGAGGGATCATCCGGTTTCGGCATGAGGCTCTGCTGCTCGCTGGCGCCTGGGCGGAGCTGCAATACGCGTTATAATAATAATAATAATAATAATAATAATAATAATAAGCACTTGACTAAGATCCCAGGCTGCAGTAAGCACTATGAAATTCAGGATATCGTACTCTATGGTACGGCGCACATTTTGCGCAAGGTGTTGTAGAACCAAATAGATCACCGAATCTACACCTTAGGAAGCTGGGTGCAACCTGGTGTGGATTTTCGTTTACTGCCGGAACCCAAGATCATTCACCGTGAGAAAGGAAGATAATAATAATAATAATAATAATAATAATAATAATAATAATAATAATAATAATAATAATAATAATAATAATAATAGTATTGCAGATAGATTGCTCGATTCATATATTATTGGACCATACAGGATCAATCATGAGTATACCAGGAATTAAGACATTTGTATTTATTTTTAGCTTTACTTTTCGCATATATAATTTAATAATAATATTTAATTATATATAAAATACGAATGTCTTAATTCCTGGTATCCTCATATGATTGTTCCTGTATGGTCCAATAATATATGAAACGAGCCAGCAATCTGCAATATAAAAATATAATCAAGAGGAATAAATTCAACTATTCCAATAATAATAATAATAATAATAATAATAATAATAATAATAATAATAATAATAATAATAATAATAATAATAATAATAATAATTTATATTACTGCGGGCTCAAGAGCTTCGTCATCAATGGAGACTTCAGAAAATGGACGTACTACCGATAATCATGTCCACCACAGGATTAATCCCAAAACACTCAGTGCATGCCATTCAAGTACTGGAATTACCATTTTCGTGCTTGGAGCAAATTCAGAAAGCAGTAATACTGGACAGCTGCAGAACAATAAGAGAATTCCTGGGATGTAGTACTGATTGGGAAACGATTGGTTGAAATGTCTTGAGAGGAACGTTCGTTCGTGTCTTGTTCTGCGAGATCGACCGAGCCTAGACCAGCAATGGTCAGGTGAATGTTCCTGCACATAGTGCAGAGAGTGAAAAATTCGGAATATAATAATAAATATAATAATAATAATAATAATAATAATAATAATAATAATAATAATAATAATAATAATAATAATAATATAGGATATTACAATTATTATTTTAGTAGTATACTTACCTTTTGCGGCTCACACATGCAACAAATATTTATAAATGAGGTCTTTAAAGAAAGAGAATTTCACGGAGACAGGACGAATTGCACATTGATTTTAAAAATATGAAGGATTTGTTTAAAAAGTGCATCTAAATATTCAGGTTAAACCCCAACACTGGGTCAGGTATATTGTTAAATAACTTCTAAGCTTAGCGTTCTAGGGCCTTAGAAATTAAAATTTTGAAGCCAGCGGCCTCAAAGACACGTTTCTTACACCGTAATCTATAGGATGACATATTCTTGGCCATACTAGTATAATATATGTCGATTCGGCGTTTATCGATATTATCACCACCACGTATGTATGGAGCAATACAGACTACATTCTTCCACGAGTCCTTGGTGCTGGTGACCACTTTTCTGACGTCACGCTCAAAAGGTTTAGATGCCTTCATCTTATATTTACGCATTGTGTGTTCACAGTGATGTGCGCAGATTGTCGAGTTTTATTTGCATAATTATTAATTCAAGATTCGCTCTCGCAGCAACAACCAGAAGTACTATTATTAGTTTCTTGATACCAGTGAAGAATGTTTCTAATGCGTGTAGTGCAACCACTCATATAACGTTTTGCCGTGGTCTACAAGTGCTGTGTACCTATTTGTGAAGGGAACTACGATGGAAATGGACCACATGTTCATATGTTTCAGTTTCACGATACCTTTAGGGAACATTAGGGTGGAGATAAACATGCGAGAGTTCTCGCACGGGTACACTAGTCATAATAATAATAATAATAATAATAATAATAATAATAATAATGATAATGATAATAAGCAAGTAATCAGCAATGATCGAGCTCGTATTCGGTGGGATAGTATAATCATCACTGATCGAACAATGAAAGCAAATAAACCAGCACCATACCATATTGTTCTGTTTGGTAAAATATCTAAAACATCATGCATTACTGATGCGGTCCCTACAGATGACAGGCTTGTAACAACTGTTGCTGAAAAAAAGAGGAAACACCAACCCTTATCTGTTGAATTGAAGTACGTGTATGGATTGTGCCCAATGGAAGTGCTTCGAGTAATGGTGTCAGCGAATGGATTGGTCACCAAGGAATAGCAAGAGATCACGAAGATGTTAAAGCTGACTGAAAAACATTTGCGGACCATTCCGAAAGCTGCGTTATTGGTAACAGCAAATATAATTCCACAAAGGAACAATTGGAAAATTCCAGGAAGTATTGTAGAGACATCGACAGTCCTTAGATGTTCTCCTTAGGAAGCTGGTGGCAACCTGGAGTTGATTTAATATTCAACCTTCTGATAATATTTTTAGTCGTGAATCCCTGCCTCTGGAGTAATAAAATAATAATAATAATAATAATAATAATAATAATAATAATAATAATAATAATAATAATAATAATATATATTTCTGATGGTTATGATCCCTACAGGAAGATTGGCAGGCCTGCACGCAAGCGAGAGAGGAAGTTTTCACCGTGATACCTCTCACTGTTTTAAGGCCGGTGAATTCAGTGGTATTTATCCATGCTTTCCATTGGATGTTTGGAGATAACGTACAATATTATTCATGACACACTATAGTGACACATCACAGTTGTTCCAGGTAATCGGTGATTTCGAGAAAAATAAAAATGTTTCGCCTTCTCTGAGCAGAATGGTGTGTTAGGGCTGTACTACCTTAGAGTACATTTGCATGCTAACCGGAGGGAAAATAATATAATTACTTCATTCATTGTTCTCATCATCAGTCTCTACTTGTGTGTGTATACAAGTGAAGAAGAGCTGTAATGATGCTTCAGTCTGCGAACTGATGTTTCCCAAACCTCTGCATGGGAAGTTGTTGTGGATGAAGAGAATTGAAGCGACGTGACAGGAAAATTAATTCGATTTAAAGCAATCGAATCGATTTTATCAGTTGATATGGGATAAGATATAATTAATAATAAGATATTATTTTGTGAGAACAATTGTAATTGAAATTCAAAAGTGTAGGTCAGTGAGAATTCTCGACAGATTTTTCTCAATATGTCCGCTTTCTTGCATCGGCTTTTACTTCTAAAGAAAAATCTCCTTCCATCTACTCGGTGGGGTAAACGATTCGTTGAACTTTCAACTTTGTCGATGTTAATTTAATTTTATCTTATATTTTTTGTGTAAGTGAATGGAGCTATCTGTGAGTATTGAATTCTACTGGATTGGATTGACATAGTAGTTGCACTAGAATTGCAGGTATTTTACAAATAGTTCCAAAGATTATTTTTTTTATTTATCACTTCACATGTCTAGACAACACTTTCTTCAATCTTCCCTTTCAAGTAGTTTAAGGTCTTTCTCGCCTTTTTACGAAGCAAAGCTTTCGAGGCAATTCGAGGCGTTCTTCATCGATTCTGTTTAGGTGACCTGAATTCATTCCAGTTTTCTTCTCACGTTCGGACATAAATTAAATTGTTGATCGTGAAAATCATACATTATTTATTAATGGACGACATTACATCAAATTGAATAAACATTGCATCAAATTAATTCATAATTCGTTAATTGATTAATGACATTTAATTTAGAGAATAGTTGTTTTGCGAAATAGCGTGTACGTATGATGAGTGTCTCTTGAACACGAAAATTAATATTCTTTCTCTCACATCCTTATCTTAAAGTTGCCATCGGCGTATTTTTCTCGCTGCATTTGATGTCTCCCAAGAACCTCGCCAATGGGCCCTGTCCAGCGAGAAGGTGGCAAAAAACAAGAAAGGATATGTAGGTGGAGATGGAGATAAAAGGGAAGGACGAAGAGAAGGATGTTGAGAAGGAAGATGAAGAGAAAGATGTGGGGAAGGGAGTCAAAGAGAAATAGGAGTAACAGAATGATGAAGGTGTAAGGAAGGAGAAGAATAAAGAAGAGGTGGATGATGAGAATGAGAAAGAGCGGAGGAAGAGGAAAAAGAAGTGGAAGAGGAGGAAGAAGAGTTAGTTCCGGGAGGAGGAAGAAGTGCAGGATGAGAGTGAGGAGGAAGTATAGAATGAGGAGAATAATTAGGAGATGAAGGAGAATGGAAGGAAGGGTTGTGGGATGAGAATAAGTAAGAGATGGGGGATGAGTAAGAGTGGAGGATGTGAATGATGGAGGCGGAAGGTGAGTGTAAGTAAGAGATGAAGGATGAGAATTAGTAAAAAGTCGAGGATGACGTTGAGGAAGATGAGGAAGAATAATAGGTAGAGGGTAAGGCGTTGAAGGAATAGAGGGAAAAGAAAGAGGTGGAGGAGAAGAATTAGGAAACGGAAGAAGTGCAGGCGGAGGAGGGGGAGAAAGAAGAAGAAAAAGATGAGGACTAGGAGGAGGATGGTGACGACGAATTGGTTGAGAAGTAGCATGAAAAGATGGATGTGTAGAATAAGATGTAGAAGAATGACGTAAACGAAGACGAGGAGAAATTGGAGATGTAGAAGAAAGTAAAGGAAAAGGTGATGGAAGGAAGCATAAACAAGAATAAAGAAGTGGCGGAGGAGGAGGAGGGAGTTCTAGAAGACAAAGAGGAGGAGATGGATTGGAAATAAGATGATGTAGATAGATAAATAATTTATATAATTTGCTTTTGTCATTAAGCCCGGTGGCAAATTCTTTACAATTATTATACACCTAATACCATAATATTATAATGAATACGGAATTTCATACAATTCAATACACAGTACAAAATTATTCCATTTAAGGCATGCCTACTAAATGCAGAGATCCTTCACAGACTACTGATCCTATCACTTACACTATTACTAGAATTTAATCTTAACCTAAGTGTTGATGTTTGTGGGAAAAGTCTCCATTAGTACAGCAGGCAAGCTATTCCATGACTGGATAGTCCTATTTGCAAAAGATTTCCAACATCAGTTCTCTGTTTCCTTGTGGAGGAGGAGGTGGAGAAGGATGCCAAGGGAGAGGACAAGAGGCTAGAACAGGTGAAGGGATAGAAAGAGGAGAAGGAGGGTTGGGCCGCGGTGTGGAGTGCTAACAAGTGCGTCGGCCGTTTTCCACGTCTCCACCAGCCGGCACCTCCTCCTTCCCACATGCCGCCGTCGCGGCCGCCGCCGCTGCCACCGCCACCGCCGGCTCCGCCGCCACCGCCACCGCTGCCGCCGCCGCCGCCTCACCGCCGCCACCGCCACCGCTCGCCACCGCCGCCGCCGCCGCCGCCGCCGCTGCCGCCGCCGCCGCCGCCATCGCCACACCGCCACCGCCGCCACCGCCACAACGCCGCCGCCGCCGCCGCCACCACCGCCGCCACCGCTGCCGCCGCCGCCGCCTCACCGCCGCCACCGCCACCGCTCGCCACCGCCGCCGCCGCCGCCGCCGCCGCTGCCGCCGCCGCCGCCGCCATCGCCACACCGCCACCGCCGCCACCGCCACAACGCCGCCGCCGCCGCCGCCACCACCGCCACCGCCGCCGCCAGCGCCGCCACCGCCACCGCCACTGCCACCGTCACCGCCACCGCCGCCAGCGCCGCCACCGCCACGGCCACCGCCACCGCCACCGCCACCGCCACACCGCCCCACCGCCGCCACCGCTGCTGCCACAACGCCGCCGTTGCATTAATTTCGCCGCCGCCGCCGCCAGCGCCACCGCCACAGCTACCGCCATCGCCACGCCACTGCCACTGCCACTGCCACCGCCGCCGCCGCCACCGCCGCCACCACCGCCACCGCCGCCACCACCGCCACTGCCACCGCCGCCGCCACAACGCCGCCGCCGCCACCGCCGCCGCCGTGCCGCCACTGCCGCTGCCGCCGCCGCCACCGCCACCGCCACCGCCGTCACCGCCGCCGCCACCGCCTCCGCCTCCGCCACCGCCGCCACCACCGCCGCTCCTCTCACGGCGAAAGACGTTCGCGCGCGCTCCGCCAACCAGAACGAGAAAAAAGGAAGCGTGACGTCATCTCATAATGGATGTACTCCGCGTTTACAGCGCACCGACGCCCGCCCCTCCCCCCGCTCCCCGCCCCCGCTGGAGAAAAAAAGCACGCCTCACTGAAATTCTACGAGTTCTCGAGGTACATGGACCGAGATGAGTGTGACGGCGACTCACCTGCTTGGGACGGGCGGGAGCGCGAGTGCCAGGGGGTATTTATTCAGGGAAGGGGGCGAGGCGATGGGGCGTCGTCCGATGGTCACAATAGTTTCGGAAAGTTGGTTCTTAAAGTGCAAGAGGCGTGTCTCCATTTCTGTTTGTTTTCTTGTACGTATCAATATACCGGGTGTTCCACCAACTACGGGCCACTCCCATAACTCCTAAACCGTTCACGGTATCGACATGCAATTTTCTCTCAACAATGTGGAATTGTGGGGCAAGTAAAATGCCGTAGAGGTATTGTTTGAAATGTTTCTAGTTTTCGGGAAGTTTAATCATGTTTGAATTCTTAAATAGAACTATACATTTTTCTCAAAGTAGTGGATAGATCATAAAAGGAGGAATCAAATGATGTATCAGATGTTAGTTTTTTGATAGAAATTTTAGTATGTCCTGGGATTCGATTTTAGACAGAATACGATCTTCCAAGCTAGCTGGGTTGAGTTTGGCCGCTGTCTGGAGGAGAATTCTAGCGTCCAGCTGCTCTGATCGGTACTTTTCCGTTATTTCTCCGGTGGATACCAGACGAATGCCGGCGCAGTATCCCGGTCAGATACTTCACATTTTGTACTCTGCACTAGCACACGTGTCCGAAACGTAAGAGCTTGTCCCGGGTGGGGGTGAGGCCTCGCTTGGAGAGATATCTAGAGAGGGAAAAATTCGCAAGTCGACATGAAGGTCGGTACTGGATCTCATAATTCAGCTGGGGTGGAACACCGCCACCTTCAGGCATAAAAATACTTCACTAGGCTAACGAAACTCATGATGATAGCAGTTGTCATGCCTGGAAACTTCCATCAATCAATAAACAACACACTTTCATAAAATTTAATTATGATTTTCCATTTCTTCCCCTTCTGTGTACAAAGAGATCCTGGTAAGGAATTCAATTCAGAGTAAGTCTAAACCAATTCGACACAATTTCTCTCGCTCACTCCGATGTCCTTCAGCATCACTCGAACTCTCAAGCAGTGATTCTGGATTCCCCGGGTTAACCATCCAAAGCGTCGCAATTTTCAGAAGAATTGTATTCAACAGTTTCACAATAGTAGTGTAAATATAAAATCTAACGTAAACATTTAAGACTCACGGAAATCCGACGATCAGTGTTCAGAGCTTTATATGTGCACAAGCTAACATTTTGTTCAACTCAACGTCATCCCGAAGCAATTTGGCTGAATTTCTGTCGCCCACTCCGATGTTCTCATCAACGCCATCTCCCGAGCAGTCCTTCCGCAGGTCCTTGGCTGAACGTCCGGTGCCTCACAAATTGAATAAGTAAATTCAATTGCTCGCACAAAAGAAGCATAAATATGAAAGCTAACATAAACGATTAGGACTATTTCACAAAAATGCAACTATCAGTGTCCACTGTTTCATATCCGTACAAAGATATCCAGTCGTTTTATTCAACTCAACTTCGGTTGGAAGTTGTGCAGCTCTATTTCCCTCGCCCACTTGGATGCCTTCAACAACGCCAACTCCCAGGCATCGCATCCGGAGGTCCTGGGCTGGCCGTCCAAAGCCCCCTGCGGCGGCGCGGCGTCCGCCTCAGTGGGCAGGTGCCACGCGCGTCCTCTGCGGGGGCGTTGACGACGGCGTGGGCGTTTGGCGTCTTTTGTCCTCCCCCGTCCTCCCTCTGCCCTCTCTCTCTCTCTCTCTCTCTCTCTCTCTCTCTCTCTCTCTCTCTCTCTGTCTCCTCCAAGGGCGAGTGTAAGGGCGACGTAAGTTTTGCCGAACTTGGTTCGCTCCTCGGGAACGCGCGACGGGATCGTCGCACCTCGAAGAGGACGACGAAGAAGAGGGGAAGTGACAGGGAGAGGGGAAAGAAAGAGAGACAGTGGAGATGGGGATATCTGGAAGCGGAAATCCACGACAAGCCGACGTGTATGTCAGTGCCGGATTTCACCATTCAGCTGGGGTGGGTCACCGCCATATTCAGGCATTAAAAATCTTCACAACACTTACGGGACAAATTAGACTAATGACGACATATCATCAACTATCAGTGTCCAGCGATTCATGTCTGTACAAAAAGATCTGAACGAAGAGATCCTTCCGAGAGTGCGCGCTTTCGCGTTCTCTTCTCAACGCAAGTTTTGCCCAACTTACCTCGCCCCTCCGGAACGCCCAGCAGGATTGTCACAACTCGAGGACGGTCACGGCGAAGAAGAGGGGAAGAGGTGTGGGAGGGGAACGTAAGAGAGACGGTGCAGAGGGGGAGGTATCTGGAAGGGGAAATCCCCGACAAGCCGACGTGTAGGTTGGAACCGATTTTCACCTTTCAGCAGGTATGGAACACCCCCGTCTTTAAGCGTAAAACAACCAATGGGATTAATGACCATAACAGTTGTCGTGTCCGGAAATATTAATCAATAAATAAACGATGCAGCGAAGTTCATTGAAATTCAACGATCTTTGTTCATTTGTTTCACATCCGTTCAGAGATAGTCATTTTATTCAATTCTACTTCGTCCGAAGAAATTCCACTCAATTTCCGTTTCTCACTCCACTGTCTCTCAGCGACGCGCGATCTTTCAATCGGTGCTTCCGGAGACTGCCGGTTACCCGTCTAATGCGTCACAATTTTAAGAAGCAAATTCAGTAATTTTTCAAAAGTACTATAAAACGACTAACATAAAGTCTTAAGACAATTTGTTTAAAATCCAACTATTAGGGTCTACAGTTTCACATCTGCACAAAGACATCTTGACTTTTATTCAAATCAACTTCGACTCAATTAGCCTGGCCCACTTCGATGGCCGTCAGCAACGCGCGATCTTTCAGTCGGTGCTTTCGGACACCGCCGCGGTTAAGACTATTTCAATATATAACTAACTAATTATAACTGTTAAGACTATTTCGATATGTAACTAATTATAACTGTTAAGACTGTTTCAATATATAACTAACTAATTATAACTGTTAAGACTATTTCGATATATAACTAATTATAACTGTTAAGACTGTTTCCATATATAACTAACTAATTATAACTGTTAAGACTATTTTAATATATAACTAACTAATTATAACTGTTAAGACTATTTCACTAAAACCCAACTATCAGTGTCCAGCAATTCATATGTGCAAAGAGATTTGAACGAAGAGATCCTTCTGAGAGCGAGCGCACGTTCGCGTCCTCTCCTCATCGCAAGTTTTGCCGAACTTGGCTCGCTCCTCCGGAACGCGAGGCGGGATCGTCGCACCTCGAGGAGGACGACGTAGAAGAGGGGAAGTGAGTGGGGGAAGGGAACGAAAGAGAGACGGTGGGGTGGGGGGAGATGGAGGGGGTGTGAGCGAGGGACGCCCACCGCCGCCGTCGACGGTTACGATGCGTGAATTATTAACGAAAATTTTCTGGCGCGCGGGTGGCGACCCTGTCTAAGTGCTATTAACTCATTAGCGCACCTGCGTGCCCTCGTGTCTCGCCCCGCCCCCTCCCCCTCCCCCACACCGTGCTCCGGGTTGCTTCCTCGCTTCGCCGCGGGGGGAGCGGTTTTCACCGGCGGGCCGCCCCGCCCTGCCCCGCCCCCAGCCCGCGTGCCGGCCGCCCCTGCGGGATACCGCCCGCGCAGCAGAGTGCCCGAGTGTCCGCACACGGAAGGCAGGGTCGGTGCGAGTAGTGTCAGCTGCAGATGTGGGATGGGGTGTGAGGGCGGGGTGAAGAGAATAATGGACTATTTCAATATATAACCAATTGGTTGGCTGGTTGGTTAGTGATTCTGGGCGTGTCAACACTTTAGGTCATTAGTCCCGTAAGTGTGGTGCATGTCCTCGGGAGATGGCGGTGATCTTCCCCCGCTCGATAGCGAAATCCGGTGCTGACCTACCGTCGGCTAGTGGGGTTTTCCCCAAACCAGAACTCTCCCACCAGCGGGGCACCGCCCCAGCCGGGACAAGCTCTAAGCTCCCGACCGGTCTCCCGGAATATGTGGTAGTGTAGTGCATGTTAGTGTGTGTATGTAAGGGGAGAGGATAGGACAAGGAAGAGGAAGGACAGATCGCGCGCGGATATATTAGGATACTGCTCCGTCACTCGCCTATATGAGTGAGGGAGGTGATGGCGATGGTGACGCGAGCTGCGCGTGGAGTGCCGGCGGTGATGGTGAGGGGTGACAAGAGAGGCGTGATGGTGGCGGTAGCAGGAGTGCTGGCATGGTCCAGAGGATGCCGGGGCGGTGGTGGTTGTGGCGTGGTGGGGGTGGTGTACGTGACGAGATGATTAGCGCGCGGCGGTGGGGTCTCCAGGAGCGGTGAAGGACTAGCGAGGATGGGTATTGCTAAGGTGAGATGGTGGGGGACTAAGCTGACGGAGGCGGGGTGGCGAATATGAGGTCTAGCAGGGATGATGTTGGGAGCGAAGAGAATGGTTGGTCAGGGATCCGGGAGGAATTGGGTGTCCCCGTAAAGGAGCTAGCGGTAGCGAGATTTTGCTGAAATGGGGCTGGCGGGGTGTGGGATTGTGAAATCGAGAGTGGCAGGAATAGTGGGTGGGCGGGGCACATAGGAGATGGCAGGCAAGGAGTGTGACGGATAGGGTGCGGCAGGGACGGAGAAGACAAGGTCAGCATGGCCACGCGGGCAGCAGGGTGGCGAGAGTCTCATGCCGACGTGAGTGGCGGGGGGGGGAGTGCGTCGGGAGCTACCGTGATGGGGTTTGTTGGAACGAGGGTTGGTGGGAACCGGTCTCGCTGGAAGAGGATGAGAGGCAGGTGAATTTGTGCAAGGGGGTTGGCTCATACATGGATTCCTGGAGGCTGGCGCAGGAGGCGGAGGGGGGCAGGGGGCTGCGACGAGTGTGGTGACGGGGAGGTGAGCTACTGGAATCGGATTGGATGCGAGGAGGATGACGGGGGCAGGTTGATGATGACAGGGTGTAGGGAAAAGAGTTGATGAGGGTGGATTGTGAAATCAAGGATGGCAGGAATAGTGGGTGGGCGGGGCAGAATTGGCGGGAACAGGAAATGTGAGGCAAGGAGTGTGGCCGAGAGGGTGCAACAGGGAGGAAGATGACCTGGTCAGCATGGCCACGCGGGTAGCAGGGCGGCGAGAATTTCATGGGGGCGGGACGGAGTCCATCGGGAGCTAGCGGGTCTGGAATTTGTTGGAGGAGGGTTGGTTAGGGATATCTCTCTGGAAGATGGTGACGGGAGGTGGATTTATGCAGGGGGTTGACTGGCGCGGTCGGGGTCGCTACGAGGATTGTGACAGGACGAGAGTGTTGGGTGGAGGGCTGGAGGAGGGGGAACGTGGCACCGACCAGTGCGGTGGCGGAGAGGAGGGCCAGGGAGGTTGGATTGGCTGCGAGGGGGCTGACAGGGGCAGGTTGACGAAGACAGGATGGTGAGAAAAGAGTTGACCGGGGTGGATTTTGAAATCAAGGATGGCAGGAAGAGTGGGTGGGCGTGACAGAATTGGCGAGAACAGGAGTTGTCAGGCAAGGAGTGTGACTGAGAGGGTGCGGCAGGGACGAGGGTAACACGATTGCGGCGGCAATGGTGTAGCGGTTAGTGTATCGGACTGTTATACCCAAGTTTGCGGGTTCGAACCCGATCGAAGCCGTGGATTTTTAAGGGCGAGAAAATCCTTCGTACGCCTTCCTTCGGAGGGGAAGTAAAGCCGGCTGTCCCATGTTAGTAGATTTACTGCATGTAAAAGATCCTCAAGCCTAAATGATGCCTCTGAGCTAAATTCAAATCGCCTGTTTCGTCGCCCAAGTAACACCTTCTTTCTCCCATGGTTGGTGAAAGAAGCGTAGCGAAATTTGCGTGGTCAGACGGAAGAGCAGGCCTCATGGCCTGAGTCTCGCCACGTAAAATAAGGCACATCCAATTCAATTCAATTCAATTCAAGGAGTGTGACCGAGAGGGTGCGGCAGGGACGAAGATGACCTGGTCAACGTGACCACACGGGCAGCAGGACGGCGAGAGTTTGAGGTCGACGACGGTGGCGGGGGCGGAGTGGGCGAGTGCGTCGTGCGACGGAGACGCTGTTGCGAGAAGAGAATGCGTACTCGCCGCAATCCACTCAGAAGACGCAAGTGGCCGCCCAAGACGTCGCTCTCCTCAGGTGCGTTTCACGGAGGGGGAGGGCGAGGGTGGCCGAAACTTCGCCCCTAATGCCGGCGACCACCTCCGAGCGCCATGACGAAGTTGGATCCTCATAAATAAAGAAACGCTAACGTAAAGACGTGAAGACGTACACGACGGCGGTGGCGACAACCGCCTTAGTGTTGTGGCCTCGAGTTGCGGATGCATGTTTTCACCTTGTAAATGTGATGTGTTTGTCAAATGTTGAATATCACGTAGTCTTCGAAGTAATTCCATTCGTCATTTCATGACAGGTAGCAATCGCTTTGAGAGAACTCACACGTTTTTATTTAACTAAAGAATTGGTTTATTTTCGTGAAAAGTCTACTTTGGCAGTATTGTAGACGAAATTAATTAATTGAAGAATATACAAACAATTCACAAAAAATATATTGCATGTGAAGAGAATAAAGTTGTTATTAAAAAATTAAAATATGCTGCTGTGTTTTAAATTACTCTATAACTTACCGTTTCTACTACATCTTCAAGATTTAAAATCAATGACTAGTGTAAAACGAACAACATTATAATTTCCTGACAAGTTATTAATGGTATTGATTTTGCTATAGAATCCTTAATTATTGTATTAATACGAGTTTGAAAATACAATAAATACACTTCACGTATATCTCAAGTGTAAAAAAAGAGAACTGCAAGGAAAGATTTTCATCTAGAACCTTGTACTGCCATTTGCCCAACAAGAAATATACGCTTAACGGATGAGCATTATCTACCTACATTACGATTGGCAACGGTGTACGGCTCAAGTGTTTGAAAAACCAAATTCAAGAGAAGAGGAGTATTAGACTGCACGCTGTGCTGGTGAGAAAACCTTGTATCTTGAAAGATCTCAAATGTGTACTTAACTTTGGGTGCACAGTCATGTATACTCTGTAGAATTTCCTTTGGTTTTTACTCCATTTAACGGTATTTGCATTAACTGCAGAAATATTCATGTGAGCACGCTTGCAAAAACCTCTTCTTTAAATTAGTTCCAAGCGAAGAGAAACAACTATTAAACTTTCAGAACTTACGCCCATCAGTTGTCTTGTATTTAACATTTTTGATAAATGAAGTATAGAATATAGTAAGATAATTGCGAGTATATTCCTAGGTACATGATAATGTCATTATTCTTCTTAATCAAAACCTCTTCTGTGTAGCAATGAAATCAAGTGCGAACTGCACTGAACACACAGCTACCGGCGCACGAACTGAACTATTCTTTATTCTTGATTGTTTTATTTCTTCTTCTATTCTTATCTTTCTTCTTTATTCTTATATACTGTATTGTTGATAGCAATGAAACTGTAACGAACCAACACTAAACGATTCTAGAGGACATTAGAGAATATGTATTCAAAAAGGAAGCCAATTTTCAAAATTGGCGTCAAGTCTCTTGTGGCAAAATGAGGAATGATATCACTGCAATGTCTAATATATTCTCACTCGAAAGTGCTTGTGGCCATTAGGCCAGAATACAGCTAGTGTCCTACAAACAATAGCAATCAATTTAATAATCATTTCGTTGGTGTTTATTCGTCATCATTTCACCATTTGTCGCGTAATGTAAGTAACAGTTTGCTTCACTTGGTTGTGGTCATTCATTTTGAGACTCGGCACAGGAGGTTCTCTCAGAGGAACGAGCACTCACGGGAAGGTAGCGCCTTGGCAGAAGCGGAGCATGCGCTCAGGTACTCCCGAAAGACGTCGCGTCTCACAAGACTGGTGCAAGTGGAGGCGGTGACGGCAGTGGCAGAAGTGGAGGTGGTGGCTGTGGCGGAGGTGGGAGTGATGAGGATAGCGGTGACGGTGACGGCGTCTGTGACTGCAGTGATGGTGATGGGAGAGGATACGGCTGTAACGGTGACAGCAACGGTGGCTATGGCGATTATGGTGGAGATGTTAGTGGCGACGGTCTAGGCGGTGGTGGCATAATGATCGATTGTTAGTGATTCCGAGCGCGTCAACTACTAGTGTCATTAGTCCCGTAAGTGTAGTGCATGTTTTTTTTTATTTCTGAGAGGTGGTAGTGTAATTCCCCCTCGCTAGATGGTAATATCTGGCGCCGGCATACCTACGTCTAGGGGGGTTTTCTCTAAACAGATATCTCCCCTCACGGGGCACCGCCCCAGCCGGGACAAGCTCTAAGCTCCTGACCGGTCTCCCTGAATATGTGGTAGTGTAATGCAAGTTAGTGTAAGTGTGTGTGTAATGGGAAGAGGAAGGACAGATCGCGCGCGGTCCGTGGCCCGTTTGTTAGGGTACTGCTCCGGCATTCGCCTGGTGTTGATCGGAGAAACCACGAAAAACTACCGATCAGAGCAGCCGGCCGCTAGCATTCTCCTCCAGACAGCGACTGAATTCGACCTAGCTGAAAAACTAGTGTCGAAAATCCTGCCGCCGTGGGGAGTGGGAACCTAGGTCCTCCCGGTCAGAGGCGCTGCAGTGACATCAGTTGATGCCCTGAGCCACATCTCCCGGTGCGGCGGTGGCGGTGGTGTCGGCCTGAGGGACGGCAGCAATGGCGTTCACGCCGGTAGCTGTGTGGGTGGTGATGGCGATGGCGTTAGTGGGAGTGATGGAGGTGACGGTAGCGGTGGCGGTTGTAGAGGTGGCGGCGCAGTGGTGGTGTCGGGTGACTTGACGAAAAATGCTAAAACAAAGTGTCTGCAAAAATCCCGTTCAGCCCCCACCTGGCAGCGAGTCGTCAGCGCTTCTTCGCACCGAAGCGGCAAAGTGGAAAAAGAATCCTCAACGCGATTTCTTCCAATGGTTTCTAAGGCCTTGTGAAGATAGAAAAGTTTTCTGTATGTATACATGGAAGTGGACATTATTTTATTTTAAAACGTGTTTTTCCTCTACGTAAATTAGTTCCAGAACAAATTTTTATAGAACATGTGGTAAAAATTTTTGTAAAAAGAGAATCGAAAGAAATAATACATAATCCAAAGGGGATGAAATGCTTTGAGTGTCATCCATCAGATTCTTTTGAAATAATGTTATTCAAATGAATTTGATAATATTTATGTGAATGTTGAAGGTCGGCCAAATGCTAGAATTGAAATATATTTTAACCTGCCTAATTGGTTTGAAATATTCTGATATTATGCGGAAAATATTTTTCTTATTTGCATTTGAACTTACCTTTGAACTGTAAACTTTATTTTCGTTATTTTATCGAAGTCTTTTTATATTCCGTGATTTCAAGGCTTTGTGTATTTCATTTTTATAACATTTTGTTACTTAATTTTTTGATAATCAATACTTTTAGGTTTCAACATAATTTATATTAAAATTGCGAAATTTGCCGTAAACATTGTTGTTTGGTTTCCAATTTATCGAATTTTTCAGTAATTATAATATACCCATTTTTATCGTGCTTCAGCTGTATGTTATTGCTTAATTTTATTACGTATTCTGCGATGTATTTCAATACAAAATATTGCAAACAAATATTTTAGTGTACTAAGAATCGTCATTCTCACTCCTTACACGATTACACGAACACACCTCAATTCACATTCCCAACATTACACGTCTTGAAACTTCAATGTTAGCATTAGTAAGAGCAAATTCGCCACAGAACACGTGTAGTATGACGTTGTCGCGGCGGTTATACGCATCTTGTTAATGTCGCGTTGTTATCTTGTTATAGCGTCATTACGAGCGCCTGCTCGCGCACGGGTGACGGGCTTAAGCCACGTGCTAAGCGGGGGGGAGGAGGTGCGGTATGGTGGTTGCGAAGTGACGTGGCGTTGCACAGGTTAATGTATGCACTTCACAGTTCACTGTTGGTGGGGCTGGGTGCGTACGTTCTGTGAACAAATTGCGGATGATGCTCTATATCATGGACGATTTTCTTCTGGTTCGCGAAGGGCCAGGTGGCTCGTAATCCGCAATATTGTTAAAATGGTATCTTGCTGTGAACGTAACAATGACGATGAATGCGTGATATGATTCAGATTTACGGTAGAGTATGGCTTCTCAGATGATACAATATATTGCGATTGAAATGTGTATTTAAATAATGTAATAAAAAGAATATTAAAAATGTCCTAATACCTTAACCTTTGAGTATAAGTATAATCGAATATATTCAGTAACCGTTTTGAAAATTATCCCTCTCTTCCCCTCTCTCTCAATCTATCTCATTTCTTCTCTCCCTCTCTCATCTTATGTCTCTATCTCTCGTCATCTTCTTCATCTATCGAAATCTTTCTTTCTCCTTACCCAAATATATTACTGAAATGACGAAAAATGAATAAAAAATAAACTGTTGCATTTAAGACGAGATTACACGTTGTTTTATCCTTAATAATATCCATAAATATCTCTTTTAGACAGCCTCTAGTAAAAGTGTTTTTTATTGAGCATGCATAGCGTGCGAGAAGTCCAATTTTTACTACAAGTGCTGAAAAGATTTCGCTAAGGGGCTAAAAAGAGTTCAAATACATCTGTGAAGCCTAAAGAAAACTAAATACTTTCGTGAGACTGCATCAGCTACTACTGACCCTAATGTATCATTAAGTGATTTATATACTTGGATTAAAATAAAACAAAAGTCAATAAGGCTCTCTAAAAATAGTGTATTCCACGTGGTGTAAGTGATTTTATTTTGCTCGTAATATTTTTTCCTAGTCTTGAAACAAAATGTCACTTTTGCCACTCGTACCATAAATAACTACAGAGTCTCCTGTGCGATGTTCCGTTGCACGAACTGTTGCAAATAAGCAAATACTCGTCGCGGTGTCAGGGGGCCGTGATCGATGCCGGGCTGTGTTCCGTTAGCTGACCCTGAGACGCTCTGGGGCCAGAGCGGAGCATTTTCTTTCTTCTCCACTGCGCCGCTCCCCGCCCCGCCCCGCCCCGCCCCGCCCCGCCCCGCCCCGCTCCACCCCGCTCCGCCACACCACGCCCCGCACCTCCCCGCGCCCATCGCGGGCACCTCTCTCCCGTTATACTCACGGTCTCAAGCCGCAAGAGAAGCAACGCGGACACTGCATACACTCTCCACGTACAGATAATTGAAAATAATTAAGTATGTAATACGTATAGATGATACGTCAATAAAAGAGAAAAAATAACCATGAAGATAGAACCAAAAGAAAGACCATTACTTAGTATTACGAAAAAACATTATTCAAGTTAGGTATTCTAAAGTGCTTAGATATTAACTAAACATTTACATACATACATACATTTATGCTAAAATGAAGCTAGTTTTAGTTACTAAGATAAGCCTGCCCTCTAGCTGATTAAGGTAGTAGCTTAATGTATCCGAATTATAAAAATAAATTCCCCCCTTCGTAGGGGTTCTGTGGAAGGGAAATTGAAAAAAAATGAAGAGCTTGTTTCTAAAGTAACGTATATTCATTTACGGTTGTTTTCTAGTTTCAAGTCCTAATATATTTTGTATGTTGCTGCTCCATTATGTACACAAATATTGTGTTTAGAAATGCTCCTATTTTAAATGGTATCCGAAAACCATTTAATCTAATCTTGAAATATAAGACTTAAATTTGTGTTTCTCGACGATACGTCACTTTTTAAATAAGAACATCAATTTTCCATCTACTATTCGGTGCATTTGTGCATTTTATTTAAAGATGCGTTTTCAGATATTTTCATTTTATTACGGTACGTTTCATCCATTTTCGAGTGAACAAATTGCCATAGATATTTAAAAGAAAATTTTATTTTCCAATGATATACATGAAAATATGTCTTTTAAATGTACTGAGAACCATCAGACACTTCGTAATTATTCTGAAGTACACGGTTCGTGTAAAAGTTTCTGTAACTGTTTCAATCCTGAGATTCTGATCTATTAATTGTGACATTGTGTTTTTCATATCAATTGTGAAAGTTAGATAAATATATCTGGCGAAATATCATCTTGAATATTCATGGTGAAATATACCATCTTTTATATTTTCTGGATAAAAGTGGAATATCTCAGAGCAAACAAATCTTCCGCCTTCTTTGTTTATGGATATTACCGTATTGCCAAAAGGCAATTCTCAGTGTGACAAGATCCACATCGGGAAGGCCCCCGCCGCTTTATTTTAGCAATGGAAGGAGTGAGCTTCACCTTTACTTAATATCCTGAAACACCTTTCGCGGCACACGTTCAGGATGGTGATAGCAAGCTCAAAAGAAAACTACGTCTTGAGTCAAGTAATAAATGATAAGTTGTGTGAATTCTATTATATTTTCCAATAGCTCTTAAGCCCATTTCAGGGCTCCGATGGTTTTCCACGCAGTCGCAATGCAAGAAGAGGTTGTGAAATCCAGGGGTATTATGGGGTATTGGCTTCAGCTTAATTCTTAACAATGTTTGATGGGAGAGCAGAATGCAAAATTCGTGCGTGGTCCGTGACTGATTTTGAATGTTTCTGCTTTCTACGCCAACCTAGTGTCTGTCGCTCTGTATCCGTTGCGGACTCACAATCTTTGATCACGCACCAGATATACGTGATTAAGAAAAGCTCAGTAACTTAATAATATATGTTCGGTTATTTAAACCAGTTTTTTTTATTTTAATAATGAAATAGAACGTAGTTATTTTATAAATCAATATTTCACAATTTCAACATTTATCATTTCATAATAAATATTTATTTCTAGTATAAAAAAACTAAATTTGCATTAATTTACTTCCAAAATATATTAAACATGTTATATTTTCTTAATAAATTTTGTATTTGAGAGTTTGTTTTCCATTAATAAGTAGTTAAAATAGTTGTGAAAATGGACTTTTCTTTGACTAAATTATGAAATTCTGCCAAAACATAATAAAAACCATCTTAATAAATGGATTAAAATTGGTCAAGTTTTATTCATTGTTACAAATTAACGTCAATTAACCGTGAATTGATAAAATTCTGAATGTTTTTGATGTAAAGACATTGTAGTTTGTTATTGTTGATAAATTAATACTTCAAAAGTGATATTGACATTTTTGTTTGCCATTGCAAAAAATTGTTAAATTGTTTTAATGTTACCTAAAGACTAACAGACTAACTTACACGAGAAGGAACATTCTTTATTAGCCCAAGATTACTTATATTAACGAGTTCGAATAAATGAAGAAGTGAATGGCTTATTTCAGAAACAACATAAGCCCCTTTTTTATTATTATGACTTCTTAGTGCAGTTAAGAAGTAATGTAAGAAAACGTATATTTTGAGGCTGATCCACGATAAGTCAACAGATTCTGTGGGATTTGGAAAAGACCTTCTAAAGTCTTGACTCACTGTTTGTGATATATAGCCACTGTCGAAATTTTGTTTATCGATATTCAAAAGTTACTCTTCACTGCCTTATGTTGTTTCTGAAATAAACCATTCAAGTACGAATTGTACAGCTGTTTAAAATATTCACCACATTCAACACGAGCGCGGGCTTTGAAGGGAACGTGGAGAAGAATAAGGCCAGGGTAATTGCCTGATTCGTGAGTCAGTCGCGTCGCTCTCTTTCGCCACATACCACGCAGTCAGCGGACATACGAGTGCACGCACTTTCTATTAAGCGCCCGAGGCAATGGGAAGTTACTGCGAAGAGGTTTCTCACAGAGAAATTAGGAAAAGTAATGTACCGCGCCGGAAAGGATTTCGCCATTACTGCTGGTGCATACACGAAAAGGAGGACAATGGTACAATGGACCACATTTTTAAGGCACCTAATAGACTCGTATGAATAATTATTATTGATTTTCATCGATGTTGGCGAGTTTAAATTTAATGCTGTAGCAGCTACTGCCGTACAATCAGATAAAACATAGCCAATTTTCTGTCACTTTGATCAGTGTATATTTTCTAATACAAGAAGTAATGCAGAAAAAAGTAGAGATAAGTTTACATGTTGTGGTTTTGGTTGTCGTAATGGAATATTTTAGTATTTTCGATGAACAACGAGACAAGGAAACGTTTTTCTGCATACATGGATTGGGATGTAATAACTGATGATCATAAATAATTACTTCAAATGAACTTATAATAAGGATGAATTACCAAATGTAACACAATAACTTAAGTTTCCTAGCTGTTTAGATTTTTTAACCTTTTCTTGCCTCGACGTTATTTTATTGAAATAATTTATCTCTTAGTAATATGCCAAAAGATAAGAAATGCCTACAATTCCTCTGAAAAGATTGTCATTGAGTTATTGCTAATGAATTGTTTCTTGTATTATCACTTTCCAATGGGTGTTTGCTATTGAATGTCTAAACAACTCAAAGTTCAACAACTGTATACTGTGCAGATAATAACGTCTGCTAAATGTAGTTCAGCATTTGGACATACTTGGACATAATATTCGACGTGGATATAATATTAGACATATATGGACACAGTTGAATTTACTTGATCATTTAATTACAGATCAATATAACGTCTTTTGAATTTACTTGATAATCTGAACGTTCATTAATATTGTATTTTACCCTTAGTGTCATATTTCATTGCATTTTTTTCTGAAATATTTATTATTTTCATTGAGTTTATAAACATTGTCCATAGTCCTTTACTGTTAAAACAAAACAAGTAGAGATCCGTAGCATATGCGATCAACAGTGTTATATTCAACCTCTCCCCTCTGGAGTAAACCCTCGAAGACAGAAGACTCGTTGGGAAGACGAAATAAAACATGAAGTGGGAAGTCTATGGACAAGAACAGCACGAGATAGAAGAAAATGGAAAATTCTCGGAAATAAATGAAAGTGTAAGTTAAAGGCGAATTAAAAGAAAAGTTGTGAAAAACAATTGAATAAGAACAGATAAACTGTTTAAAATAAGTAATAGGTGAAAGTGTAATCTACGAACAAGAACATCGAGAAGAGTAAAATATGTTTTTTAGTAAAATAAAATATTTGTATTTAAGTATTAATCGCAAAGAACAGAAAACATTTGATTAAGAACAGATAAACTGTTTAACTGATAAGTGTAACCTATAGACAAGAACATCAAGAAGAGAAAAACAGGGAAAATGTTCTATTGAAACGGAAATGTTTAGATTTACGTTTTAATCGTAACGAACTAAAGAATTTCCAAGAGGTTACTTGGAAACTCTTGAAAATCCTCTTGGAACCTTCCTACTGACAGTAAGAACCTTGTATGCCCTATATGGGAGTTACACGAGCTATTACTAGTGTTCTAGGTTTAACCCTTTATTGCATGATTTTTTATTTTTAATTGCAATAATTATTTTTCATTACATTTGTTTATTTTAATGAAGTGAAAAATAATTTTAAAAAATTCAGAGGTAAATATTGCTTGAGAAAAACACAAAACGAAATTGTGTTACTCCTCCACAAAATGTGCTATATTTCACGATTTTAAAAAAAATATATTTTTCAAATGGTTTACGTGATAAAATAAGTATCAAGCAAGTCAATAAAATAAGTATCATTCGTATTTTAGTTTGGTTATTTTCCAAAAACGTTTCGTTTCTGATGTACGGAAATGGTATGTGTTACCAGGAAGTTCCGATTTACGACGCCACTAGATTACCATCACTTCATCTTATCGCATTTACCACCTAACAATTCATGGGGTGACATGCACGGAAGATGTGTATTATGTGTAATATCTTTGACCCCAGTGAATAAGCTGATAAGTCAAAAAAACTTAATTTTACAAGGGAACCAAAAATCACTTTAAACTAATGCTATAAATAAGGCATTAATAATATTCAAACATAACGTATACAAAAATAGTTTTGTTTGAATACCACCTTCGTTTGAATATCATTAATCCCTGATTTAATTCATTTTAACCTTGCTTTTTGCTCTCCTGTAAAATTTAGTATTTACAGTTTATCAGCTTATTCACCAGGATCGAAGCTATAAGCGCCTCCTATCGCCGCCCCGCCCCTGCGGGCAGGCCACCCGCCGAGCGGTGCGCTGCCTGAACAGGTGCGGCGGCCCGGCGATTGCAGGGGGCCATGGCGGGGGCGGCGCGGGGTGGGGGGCGGCGCCGACATGCAAAGCGGTGGCGTCGGCGCTTCTGACACCGACGTGGCCCCGCGCCGCCACCGCCGCCGCCGCCGCCGCCGCCGCCGCCGCCCCCACCCGCGCCGCGCCGCCGCGGTCCCGCGCTCGCGCCCCGGCCAATCCCCTTAGCCGGCGCGGCGCGGCGCTGTGCTGGGCTGCGACGCGCACAGTGGGACGAAAAGCACCCACGCGCGCGTTCAAAATGACGACCATTTCATCGTCTGCTATATCTTTGATCTCAGTGAATAAGCTGGTATGTCATGAACACTTTATAGGAGAGCAAAAAGCAACTTTCAACGGATGTTGTAAATCAGGGATTAATGGTATTTCTCCAGGAGGTAAAATAACTTTATCATCGTGTGTAATATTTTATTTTATTTTAATTTTTAATAAAATGCAAAGAAGTATGCTAGGTGACGTGACGACAAATAGCTTTGCTTCACCCTTGCCAGGAGCATATGCGTTTACGTAAAACTATTTTTTTTAACTGTTTATGTGATTTGAGGTTATGTGATCAGTCGAAGTTTCTGAACGAGTTGTCGACTAGTTTCCAAAGTTATACTTTTGAATCTATAGAGTTAAAACCACCAAAAATATTTTAATAACTCAAATTAGTCTCTAATCTGATTCACCAAATCAATATTACTTGAAATTTTCGTTTCGTAACTGTTATAGACTTTTTCAAAGCCATCCTGAATTTCAAAGCAAAACAGCCAAACGTTTGAAATATTGAATGTGATATCAATAGCCCAAACTCAAAATGTGTCAATACAATGTGATAATTTGATGTTTATAAAATTATTAAATGTTAATTATCTGGTGTAAGTACTAATGGTAGTTGTCATTGGATTCTAATAAGTTTTATTTCAAATAGTTTGGAAATATTTCATTGTAACTTTCAAAAAGAGGAAGTTCACAATTAGGTATGTATGAAATGGGTTTGTTCACAGCTAATTACGTAACTCTTTATCAGATTCTCATTATTCTTTTTTAGTTCAAAAGAACGCATTGTCCAATTATTCGATGGAATTCTCTAAAGTAAAGATTAATTGAGGTTGAATATAGAAGATAAAACGAAATTTGCATGTAATATCACAAACCTCTTGAGTATTGTTTGTTGGTAACTAATATTAGTGAATAACATTGAAATGCACACTAGTTTCGGCTTTAATATAAACCACGTCGGGCTCAAGAACATACACCGATACACATTCAGGTTTCTATATAAAGTGCAATTTCGGACAGACCCAAAAGTGCTGCTTGTTTACTTAAGATAACATAATAAAATGGTAAGATCGCAGTTTGTTCTGTTTTTTATGAGGGTGTTTTTTCCTAAATATCATAACTTGAACCAAATTCCTCCGTATGCTGATGAAATTTTCATCCAGAAGTAATAGTGAGTTTCGAAAACTAGTCAGCCAATAATGTGAAAATCCTTTCGAACATAACACGGCATTTAATACAGTTGAAATACATTCATATATATATATATATATATATATATATATATATATATATATATATATATATATATATATATATATATCGATACTTCAAAATTGGTAATACCGACGTACCAATACATCGTTCTAGTTGTCGGTACACCAAATGTGGAATCGATAGCCAATATATGGATTCTGGCAACGCACCATTTCCAACTATCCTGAGTCGTAAGTGGACGAATACTCGTATTTCCTGCAATCTGTGTATTCTGCCGCTTGCCACTGAAGAAGTTGAGTTCGCCTTAATTTGACTTGTTGATGCGCTATTGTGCACATAAAAACTGGTTCGTGAGTAGCCCGCAACTTTCCGGCGGTGAGTGTCCTGGGCGAAAACGAACGCAATAGAATAAGATTTGAATAAACAGAAGGTCAGAACACTTGTCCAAATTATGGAAATAAAATACGAAAACTCGTAAAGCGTTTAAATCATACTCTAAAATCCCGGGTATGGATATCAGGACGAGATGTTTTCTTTTATTAGATTATATGATTTATAAATTTTGCCTTAATAAAGGATTTTGACGAAACGTTATGTCTATATCAAAGGTTCAAATTTTTGGCAATTAGTATTTTCTATCTCAAACCTTTATTATAATTTGTAATACAAATTTCTTTGTTTGTGGAAAACTGCACTAATTTATCTTACAGAAAAAAATAAATGTAAAATTTCTAAAGAGAAAACTTTATGAGACTTCTTTGATATATTTAACTGATTATTCCATTGCAACATTTGTAACCGTAATCTCTGTTTTGACGAAGTAATTTGTAAATATGTTTGTGGATTCAATAAATAATTTGCTTGATTTGTTTCTACAATAAACATTTGTAACCGTAATCTCTGTTTTGATGACGTTATTTGCAAATATGTTCGTGGATTCAATAAATAATTTGCTTGATTTGTTTCAACAATAAACAAAAGATAATTTTATTCATTAACACACGCGATTGCATGATATTTTCTACCAAATCAGTTGCAGCGTATTATTTTTGCCAGGAGTTGAAAATATTGCACAAATATTGCATGGTAACAAATGAATATTTTTCAAATCAATATTTCATTTAACGTCGCCTCGGGGACAAACGTTATACATTATTTTAGTCTCTTATAAATCGACTATCTAACTGATAAAAAAATTACAGCGATCGTTTTCAAAATTTGAAAGTCAAAATTTCGCAAACAAACTTCTGAGTCAAAGACGTTTTACTAAGAAGTAGCATGTTGTAGGGGGAAAATACTGTAGGTATTTTCTGAGAGTTTCCAACAACTGTTAAAAAAATTATAATATTTTACTATTTGCAATTATCATTACCTTTAATAAAATACTGACTTTCCTTTCAAGAATATCAGTCTAATTTACAGAGGATGATGAGAAGATATGTTAACGGGTGTAAGAGGTCCTACCTTGAAGTCCTGACTATGGTGCATTTTTATTTTTTTTATTTACATTCTGATTTCCAACAATTCTAGGTCGTTGCTGAATCAGTCTTCTAAGCGCTAAGGATCGTGTGAAATCCACATGCTGTTTCTCATCCTTTTCCATTCCCTCTAAACTATTTGAAGGAAAATGTTTTCATTTTCTTCTCTTTGAGCTTGTAGATCTTACTATTTTTTAGAATTATCTAGTATTATCTAGTAGTATTATCTTGTAGATCTTGTTATTTTCACCAGGCACGGAAAGTCACAGTAGTATCTCACCGTATTTTGTACAATGCATAGACGATTCCTAAATGTTTCCCGACTTTACCGTATGTATCTTACTCAAAGCTTCTTGTCCTTAATTTTTCGAATAATCAGTTTTATTAAAATTCTCAGTAATAATAAAAATAATTACAATAAATACGAGCGTTTAGGTTCTTAGTCTATACTAATAAATTGAATGTCAAGTGGTAACATTAATGTTAATGTGCGTGAACAATAAAATATATATGATTATAAGTATTAATTTGGAATCACCGAAGAACTCGATTCGACAACTACTACAACTTACTTACATATAAGGTTATTTCATTAATTTTTGTACGAAATTATTTCTATGCTTTGTTCTGGTTGAATCAAATCTTGCTTTTCTTGTTTACTGGTACTCTTCATATCTCTCACCTCTTCACTTCCTTCCATACTTTGCAGAGATTGAGAACCATGGTGGAAATCTCTTACATCATGTGTAGAACACTATTTCTTAGATGAAAAAGTGATTACCGTTCTGTATGATTTATGAAAACCTTTATAAATTAAAAATACCCTCCTAGAAGACTAGCAAGGATGTGGGAGATTGTAAAACAGAAAGTAGCCGCTAGATCCAGAATAATTTATGTCTGCTGCCTAGAACATTGTGCTCCACTATCCTGGTCAAGGCCTTCGTTTTCCTTTCTCTCTACACATAAGTGAATCAAAATGAACGATTTCTTCATAGGTTGAACATTAAATGTTCAATTGCGAGTTTTGATTAAGGTAATTATTTTTCTTGATTGATTATTTCGTGTTTCCGAGCGAGTCAACTGCTTTAGTCATTAGTCCCGTGAGGGAAGGGAATGTTTTTATCCCGGAAGAATGCAGTGATCTCCCCTCGTAGGATGGTGAAATCCGGCGCCGACCTTCCCGCCGTCTTGCAGGGGGTTTTCCTACTAGGTCACCCCCCTTCGAGAAACTAGGCGTTCCCGGGTAGTCTCCCGACATGTGTGGTAGTGTAGTGCATCTATATTCATCGATATTTTTTTAAGTGGCCGATGACATTAGGCCATTCTTACACCTCCTGCCTTGTAAAATGAATCTTTTTAACAGTGGTCAGACCGGGAGCGGTAGCTCAGTGCATCAACTGATGTCACTGCAGCGCCTCTGACCGGGAGGTCCTAGGTTCGAGTGCTGACGGCGGCAGGATTTTCGACACTAGCTTTTCAGCTAGGTCGAATTCAGCCGCTGTCTGGAGGAGAATTCTAGCGGCAGGCGAATGGCCAGGAAACGGGCCACGGACCGCGCGATCTGTCCTTCCTCTTCCTTCTCCTATCCTCTCCCCTTCTACACACACTTACTCTAACATGCACTACACTACCACATATTCCGGGAGACCGGTCGGGAGCTTAGAGCTTGTCCCGGCTGGGGTGGTGCCCCGCTGGTGGGAGAGTCCTGGTTAGGGGGAAACCCCACTAGCCGACGGTAGGTCGGCGCCGGATCTCGCATTCAGCGGGGGAAGATCACCGCCAGCTTCCGCGGAAAAAACATGCACTACACTAACGGGACTAATGACCGAAGCCGTTGACGCGCCCGAAAACACGAAAAAATCAATCAATCAATCAACAGTGGTCAGCACATTTCTGAGGTAACGAGTCACGTTGAGAAGGACGTTCGCGAATTAATTAAAAAATTCATTTTATAAGACAAGAGGAGTAACAATGACCTAATATCATCGGCCGCGTTAAAGACATCAAAGTATAAGTGTAACTGTGTACAAGTCAGGGATGAGATAGGAAAAGGAAGAGGAAGGAATGATTGCCCGCGGTATATGGTCTGAATGTTAGGGTACATTATTATTCTTATTAATAGAGTTATATAATAATTAAACTAATATAAACAAGTTATAAATGTATGGTTGACCACATTTCATGTAATATGATTTTCTTTCAGTTCATGAATATTTTACTTGTCAATCTTATTCGAAAAAATATTTGAAAAATTATCGAACTATATGAAAATTGTAAAATCAAATTGACACAATTTAGAAAGCATGGGAGTTGCATGGGTAAATTCTAAAAGCGCAAGCTTGCGTTATGTGTGATATTTAATTTTTGATACAGTCATTTACGACAATATGTAATATGATATAGCGCGAACAATAGGTAGTTAATAACGAAAAAAACCGCGGATCGCATCCACATATGACTAAATTTCTTTTGTGAAATGTACTTATTTTCATGTGTATATTGTAAAGAATGGTGACGATTTTTTAAATTCAAATTTGTGTTAATGATTTTTTCCTTTCTGTTGCAGGTACGTGTATCTCATCGTTCTTAAGGGGCTTCATAGAGAGCTAAATATTGGTTTTGCGTTTGTGGAGAAAAGGTATGTTTCCTTCAAATAATGTTTGAGAGTATATCATTTTATTTTTCTTCTTCTTATGTTGTAAAGATTTACATAAATGTCAGTAATAAGCCCCGATCTATTTGCAACAATATAACACCTTTTATTAAATATTATATTATTGAACTGAAATAAATAATAAAAGATGGTGAAATAATAATAATAATAATAATAATAATAATAATAATAATAATAATAATAATAATTACTATTATTTTGTAATAATTATTATTATTACAATAATAGTAAGTAATATTAAAAAGTTTTTTGGCGTGCTTATTAGAAAACCGCGTAACTCCATATTCTCTCCTCTATTTCGTGTTTACTTTATGATGAAATATAATTATGAAAGAAGAGTAATAAATAAAAGTAAATAACAAATCGAGCATCTTAAACAGTTGAGTTTATCAGTATTTATGAGTTAAACGAGAACGGAAATTAAAATTCTGTGAACCGGCTATTTTATTCTTTCCATTGCAAAACTGTCCAATCTGGAGTTACGAGGTTTGCTAATTAGTATGAGTTTATTTTTAGTTTTTTTACTGCTCTTCAATTTAAATCGAGTGAATTCTCGCAGATCATTGGGGATGATTCGGTTCAATATGTTGGATGAATAGGTTCAATATCTTAATTTTAGTCGTGCCGAAGCTCCCAATGGAGGAACTACAAGAAGCTGGTGATCTGTCAGAATCTCTCTTTTTTATCGAACAATAGCTGGAATGTTGGGAGAAATAAATTTCCCCACTTTCAGTTCCCCAGCTTCAATGTCGCATGAATGTATTCATGTAAAGTACGAAAATAATGATAGATGTTAATGAATATGAGGGAGTTGATTGAAGATCTTATATATTTCGAGGGAAAATGAAATTATGTGTTTTGGGAACGTTGACGTTTCGCGCATGAGAAAGTACAAGAAATGGAGTTCGTTTATCTGAAGTGTGTTTGGGATACAAGCTTTCTTTTTTCTGGCAGAACAATACGTTCATTAAAGATGTAAAAAAAACATTTCAGGTTTCTAGTTATGAAATATCATAGGTAATGCTGCAAGCTTGATTGCTGGGCCAGCATTTAGCCATCAGAAATTTACATTGCATGTGTGGAATTTAAAAATAATATTAGGCTAATTACGTTTCCTTCAGAAGGCTTCCTGAATGCGTCAGATACAATATTTCTATTGTCGAAGTGGCCATCGCAACCACATATGTAGGGAGGAGGTGGTAATGTAATAGCCATAAGAAATGTTGATTTTTTTAGTTACATTGCTTCGAATAGTACCTACCAGATATATTGTTAAACGTTAGTGGGGTTTATTTAAATAGTCTTCAAATCGTCACATAACGAGGTTCTTTGGATGAAGTATTCTGTTGATCACAACCTTATCCGGAATTTTGTTCCCAGCATAATCTGAATTATTTTCTCATTCCAACTAAGCTGAATTGTGTACAATCATCGCCATCAGTGTGACGTTTTCTGAACATATTAAACTTAGTTTTCACATATTTTCATTGTGTTTCTTAATTTTAGCTTGTTAAATTTTTTCTTGTCTTGCAAATGTGGTCATTTCCTGAATGTTGCCTGTAGACATAGTAATCCTTCGACTCTGTTCCCCCAATACTCACGCGGTTTCTGTCTGGGGTCATTTTTTACATCAAACGTTTTACCCAATAATTTACAGCATTTGATGCACATATGTTATTTGGAATTATTGAGAAAGTTATGATATTTATTTACTATATAGAACTAAATAACAAAGAATAATGTTTCCCGAAAAACATTCTAGCATTTCCTGATTACTATACATAGGTGTCTGTCTTACCAGTATGAAAATACTGCTTGAGAATACTAATTTGAAACAGAGCTACCAAATCGTAATGGACTTGTACCCCAAATTATCTCTCAAAAACCGCTACATGATACAACAAAAAGGAAATGGACGTGTTTTAATAATTTTTCGTTTGTAATTTAGTCTTCAAATGCGGCTTTTCTGATTCCAATCGCAAAAAAATCAAATTATTTCAAACGAATTAAATTTTCAAATCCGGTGGCCGAGATCGCTAAAGCAGTCGTGGCGTAGCTCGGACCGAAGGGTCGATCTCGGACCGGAGGGTCGCGGGTTGGAGTCCCGCCTCGGGCATGATTGAATTTGTGTTCGTCCTTTCACCCTTTATCATCACCATATCGTTTCATCTCCAAAGTTACCATAACGTTAACTCCAATTGTGGTCGCTAAAGACCTACATGTTGATGCGACTTTAAATAACGAAAAAACTACAATCGCCAACTAAGCAACGCATTCCTCGTTTTTTCCGTTTACTCGGTGCCTTTCTGTTTGCAAAAAAGGCACATACGAGTGGGAAAGGTCGGGAAATCCTCGGACACTCGAGCATGCAGGTCGTGCCTCACACACGGAGGCAGCGGCGGCGGCACCAAGGCCGAGATCGATTAGAGGCGCGGGAACGTTGCGCAAGGAAAGGCGCGGACTGACGCGTCTCGCGATGAAGGGGCCCCACACGGGGCACCGCGCCGAGCCGAGTCGCGCTTTCCCTGCACTCGACACACGCCTTTTTGTTAAAAGGAAATCTGGAAAATGTACGTCCACTGCCACACTTGTCGGAAGAGCAGTTGGGAGCTTAGAGCTTGATGTGCCACTGGTGGAACAAAGTGCACTGCACTCGCCACACACTTTTTCTTAAAAGGATTTCCGAAAGTGTACGTCCACTACCACACATATCGGAAGACCAGTTGGGAGCTTAGACCTTGATGTGCTACTGATGGAACAAAGTGCACTCGCCAGACACTTTTCCTGGAAAGGACTGGGTTTGTGTGGCTTAGGATGTCAATTATGACTCTGGCTGGGAGGCCCTGTGGTCCAGTCCCGACTGTGTGGTAAGATTTTCGACACAAGCCAGGTACCTAGGTCGAATTCAGCCGCTGACTGGAGGAGAATTCTAACGGCCGGCTGTTCAGATAGTTTTCCGTTATTTCTCCGATCAACGCTAGGCGAATGCCGGAGAAGTACCGTAACGAACGGGCCACGGTCCGCGCGCGATCTTTCCTACCTCTTCCTTGCCCTATCCTCGCCCCTTATAAACACACTTGCACTAACATGCACTACAATCACACATGCCGGGAGACCGGTCGGGAGCTTAGAGCTTTTTTCCCGGATGGGCAGTGCCCGTTGGTGGGATATACCTCGAAAAACTCGGAAACCGAAAGGGAGGTCGGCGGCGGGTCTTATCATCCATCGGGAGAAGACTACCGCTAAAACATGCGCTAGACTTACGGGACTATTGGCCTTAGCAATACCTACCCGGAAACACTAATCAATCATTCGAAAAGTGCGTTAACAAAAGAAGTCTTGGCAACCAACCCCCACCGTCTGAGTTTATCTCATAATAAGCATTGATATTATTTCTGTGGATATTTGAGCCGGAAGGAGCGAATGAGGTTCGATTCACGGCGGTAGCGGAATTTAGACACTATCTAGACAGCTAGGTCCAATTCAGCCGCGTTGTCTGCAGGGGAATTCTAACGGTCGGCTGCTCTAATCTGTAGTTTTCCGTGGTTTCTCCTATCAACAGTACGCGAATACCGGAGCAGTACCCTAACAAATGGGCCACGGATCGCGCGCAAACTTTCCTCCCCCTTCCTTGTCATAACCTCACCCTCACGGCGACGATGGTGTAACGGTTAGCGTATCGGACTGTTAAACCCAAGTTTGCGGGTTCAAACCCGATCGAAGCCGTGGATTTTTAAGGGCGAAAAAAATCCTTCGTATGCCTTCCTTCTGAGGGGAAGTAAAGCCGGCTGTCCCATGTAGTAGATTTACTGCATGTAAAAGATCCTCAAGCCTAAATGACGCCTCTGAGCTAAATTCAAAATCGCCTGTTTCGTCGTCCAAGTAAGACCTTCTTTCTGCCATGGTTGGTGAAAGGAGCGTAGCGGAATTTGCGTGGTCAGACGGAAGAGCAGGCCTCATGGCCTGAGTCTCGCCACGTAAAATAAGGCAAATTCAATTCAATTATATAAACACACATACACACACACACACACTTGTACTTAACATGCAAATGTCATACATATGGGAAGAATAGTTGGACGCTTCGACCTCCCGGCTGCGGCGGTGCCTGCTCCGCTGGCGGAAGGCACCTGGAGGGAAATGCTGACGTGTAAATCCGCGCCGAATCTCACCATCCTGTGGGGAAAAATCACCGCCACCTCGTGGGATAACATGTCCAGTATACTAGCAGGGCTAATGATGTGCAATTGACCTGCCCGAAAACATCAATCTATCAATCAAACATTCCTCTCCCCCCCCTTTGCAACAGCTCGAAAGATTTCTACACACATACACACACCTGATATGAACGTTTCAAAACGAAATTCTTCAACACTAAACACTTCCAGATTTATGTGATGTGCATTTCAATTAAAGATTGTGTTTATTTTCTGTCCCAATATTTCAGTACTTGTTACTGGCTTATCGTCTGTCTCCAGTGGGTATTTTCATGTTATTAAGTTTAATTTGTGCTTTTCAAGTTTCAATTCATTTTAAACGTAAACCTCTCGGTTTAACCATTTTCTGGCAATGAAAGTTGATAATGAAAATGTATAAATTAAAATACTTGTTTAAGTTTTTGTGTCATTACGAACATGTGTTTAATTATCATCAATTTGATGAATCCAGTTGCAACGATTCAAGTAAATATCGAGAAGAGAATATCCAGTCACTGTTGTACCCAAAGATGCATTGAAATCAATAAAAACACTCGGTATTTTAAAGTTTATCCAGAATATCCTAGAAAGAATCTCCCAATCGATTTGTATCGTCGGGTGGAGATTGTTAGTGATTGATTAAGACAAGAGTTATGTGCCATAAGTCACCTAAAACTTTCTAAAATGTTTTAGTGACTTTATTACAATGTTGTTGATATATCTGTAAAAATTATCTCTTTCCCACCAGAAGACATAGACTCATGTGAGACACCTAATTTGTCTGGGTTAGTGGACCGGAAGGGATCTAACTGTGAGAGACGGAGGGACGCAGATTACTGTATTACTGTATAAGGCTGTCTCAGCACCCAATAAAACAAGCTGCTATGTCACAGGTAACCGACAATGGCGGATGTGCCAAATACGGCGCATAGGATAAATGCAAGTACAGTAATACATCCTTGCACGCATTTGTTCTTTCAAAGCACGAACCATAAGAATAACTAGACTCATCTTCCTGATTTGAACATCTGTGTGCTTTCTGTTATCTCATCACTTCCAACACCTCTGATTCATAATTATGTTTCCCAAAGGAGACTCTCCTGTAGTTGTATCGGTGTTCATGATAGCGTTCGTCTTCTCACCACACAAATATTCTCTCACTATTGTGGAAATGTATCCCAATAAATTCTATGATTGAATTATCACCTTTCTTTCCCCGGGACTAGCGGATCCTACCCCTAGGCCAGTTTTCCAACTCCTACCAACAA
>BLKR01004969.1:0-45000 GCA_011170035.1 Teleogryllus occipitalis
ACCATGGTAATCTCTAACATTAAAATCGTGTGCATTAAAATTGATTTTGGCTGTGTTCGTGTTTATCAATTCGCCGAATAAGAGTACGAGAAGAAGGAGCAGACCCTACGCCCTGAGCGTATTTGTTGACCGCATCTCAATGTGCGAAATGGATATGAAGAAAGAGGAAATACAAGGGCATGGAGGCCATCTCGGGCGACAGAGTTTGGTCGATGAAGGTACTACAAACAGCGTTCCTTTGGTTCCAACACATGAACTAACAGTTTTACCATCCGTTATTATTTCATAATATAACTTTTACAGTATTGTGATCATGGGAATTTTTCATTCAGAAACAAAACATCGGAAAAGGAAAAACATTCACCACAAAACATCAGTGTTAATAGACTTTAATGCATGGATGTTTGAAGCATCCATGTTTCTCGAAAAACATCGATGTTTTGAAATTGGTGTCGCATCCCTGATCCGCACTCGCTGAAACATGTTGGAAAGAGATGGGTGAGCTATTGCGCATAGTATCCGACTTCAGCACATGAGCGTCAAGCATCAGTTTGCTTCACAATATTAGCGGGACTTTAAAAAGCAGCCCGGTACCAAAATTATCATCTTGTTGCAAGACATTGAAACAGATATAAACAACATTTTTAAAAAAATTGCATCTTTTATTTCAATTTCACCTTCAGCGTGTTATTTTTCGTTGAAAATTGTCACTTTAAGCCACTTTCAAAATGTTTCTGAACACTCCTCGCTCTTCAAGCAACATGGCGTCTCCCCCATGTGGGCACCACCCATTCTGGACAAGCTTAGTGCTTACAACATGTGTGGTAGCGTAGTACATGTAAGTCTAAGTGCTTGTGTAAGTAAGGGGTGAGGATAGGACAATGACAAGGGAAACGAAAGATCACACGTAGTTCGTGAACCGTTTATTAGGGTAATGCTCCCGTATTCTCCCAGTATTGATCGAAATAATCGCGGAAAACAACCGATCAAAGCATCCGACCGCTAGAATTCTACAGACAGCGGCTGAAAACGACCAGGCTATTTAGCTAGTGTTGAAAACCCTGCCACCGTTGGGACTCGTACGTTAAAACGCCCCGACGAGAGATGTTGCAGCGCCAACGGATGGTATCACTGAGCCACCTAAGCCGACACTAATTTTAATACCGTCTAGTCGTGGCATCATGCTGTCTCCAGCGCGCAACGCTCCCTTATCGTTCCCCCTATTCGCAAGGGGGAAGAAAGGGGGGAGGGGAAAGGGCGTGTCTAGAGGGGAGAGCCGTCGTCTGGGCCCCTCCCTCTTGTAATTCCGTTTCTGAATGAATCACCCCCTCGCCGCCGCCGGCTCAGGTCATCCACCCCAGCAACCTCTCCCCAACCTCTCCCCTCCGCCTTAATGCACGTGGCGTATTAGCAGAAATACCCCGAGGACTGAAACAGACTTGTACTATTCATTTGTGTACGACGCTAAAGCAGAGGTGTGTATGTATTCTTTTGTCAGAATGTTTGACTTTTGAGTATTGGGATCGCTGATCATCGCAGAACAGTATAACTGAACTGGTCGTCAATCAAGGAAAAGCGATATTGTTGTGAAGCATTGTGATATACCAAAATGACGAACCATTTTTATTATGGAAATGTCATTTTATTTGACATAGAATATAGGGATGTCAATAGACGATCGCGAGGGGGTCGCTATGTGACAAATAAACAACTGGCGTTAAGGATCATTTTCGTTAGGTTGAAATGACAGCAGAGGCGGAATAAGCATTGTTTTGAGAGACAAAAAGACAAGGATATAGGATTCGGATGCTTTTGAATTTTTAGAAGAACATTGATACGCTAGAGCAATGCGGTGATGAGCGGGTCGGCTTGTGATATATTTTACTAGATCGAGGAAAGACTGTAATTGACAGTTGTTTAAATTAACTATCTTTTTTATATTAGGATAGAGCGTTCTTCTAGGAAGTAAAATTCGTGTCTAGGCGTTCACCCGAGACGCAAGGGAGGGAAGTCACGGATTATAATAATATCGCCGGGAGAATTTGGAACCAAATCACGGATATCAGGCAAGGAATTTATCCAGAAACAAGATTCTGCTGCGTTGACGGAGGAGGTTCTACGGGGCGCCATCGAACGAAGAAGCGAAGAGCGCGCGAAGACCCACGAATGAATAACAAGATTTATAACTATTGTAATACAGAGAAACTGGTCATGACCAATGAATGATTCATTTTTGATTACCATAATAAATTCTAATTTGTTAAGTTGAAAGAAGGCTAATTATCATTATTCGTTACATGCAATCCAGCATTTTAATAAGATTTTCAGCTTCCTCGCCACTCCGAATGGATGGCAGATTGAGTAATTGGTTGCAGAGTAAGTAGCAACAATTATGAACTTCGAACCCCAATTAACTGAGCTAGCCCAACATAATTTTGGAAGGAGAGACATTTAAATTAGGTAGGAATCTTTAGGTTTCAAGTGTAACCTTTTCCTGGCGCCCAAATTACATTTATCAGTAATAATTAAATTCAAATTGGTACCAGTCCACGTTGAGCATGTTTCAACATGCATGATAATGAGGTTTTAATCTGAATCAATAATGTGTCAAACAAATTTTACAGTTCCAAAAGTTGAAATGTATTTAGTGTGGAATACATAACAATTTATTTTATGTAGTGTATATATTACTAACTTTATATGATTTGAACTTTAATGAACTTTATATCATTAAATACTTTTAATGATTACTTTCACTGGACTTTATTTCCGAATATTTTTATTTATTCCGGGGCATAAAAGTTGTTTTAGCGTCACGTTGGTTTAGATTTAGACTGTTTTCGCCACTTTCTTATCCAATTGAGGTTCACTTCCTTTTCGCCAAGGCCTGTTCAGAAATAGTCCCATTAAGATAATGGATTTGATCTAATTCTCGTACCAGCTATTAATGAAAATTTCGTCTCTGACAAACTGGGTAAAATACATTAACAGACGATCCAAAATTACGGCCTATTTCATGAATTAGACTTGTGGAGATAAATGTATATTGAACATACAATTGTAGATATTACCTTTCTGAGTTTTAAGATTATTTTTTTATCATCAGTGCAAGCAAGTAAAGTAGAGGATACAATTTATCTCGCAAGACAGCCAATGCGTCCTGCACGAAATGTCCAGGACGGAGATGGCCAAATTATTAAACTATAGATATTGATTGAAACAAAAAGTATTTGCGTCCGAAGATATTGTCAATAAATGATATGTACACGCTTCTGTTTTATATACATGCCCTTATTCATAATTAACACATTTGTTGTTAGGTGTATTGAAAATATATATATTTATGCTTTCATTCAATTACTGAATCATTTTGCCAGATACAAATAAGTTGTCTTATGAGCTAGCTTTTCTGGCCTTCTTTTCTTGTTTATTTTGACTCTAGATCAAACACTACCTATGGGATTCATGTCAGGGATATTTGTCGACCATTGAAGCATAGCCTGATCAATATGTTATTTTCCAACTTTCTTTATGTGACATGAATCGTAGCCATGCATGGATATCCATTGATTTTTTCCAAACCACTCATTTATTTGAAACAATTCTTTCTTTAGGACTTTTAGGTATTAGTCGTGCCTTATTACATCATTAACTATGTGTACTTTGCCCTTACCGTTAATGGGCATTACACTTCACACCATTACTTTTGTCAGATGCTTCCCAGGACAGTTTTTAAATTTGTATATTTTTTATCTCTTTATTCTTATTAAGCCTATTTCCTTTGTGAATTAGGAACTGGTTCTTGAGCTTTGCTCATATCCGAGTACCTATCCCAATTACAATATTTTTGCTCTATTCTTTTTCTTTTAACATCTACTGTATTCAAATTATTATTCTATCACTTCATTTATAATCTCTGACACCGTTTCCCGTCAACCTCTAAGCTTCCCAGGACACATTAGAATCTGTTAAGTCAAGGAAATTTTGTTTTTACTGATACGTTAGAGCTTGTTATTGCCTTCAGTACGGAGCTCGATATACACTGCATAACTTACCTGGATCGAAAGGATCGTGATTACGAGAGAGATATGAAAACAATTGAATGATGCTACTTATGGAGAGAAGTATGGGAGGGAAATATGAAAAGACAAACGGAGTCAAGTGAACAAGTAGTTAATTAGTAAATAAGTAAATATACATAATTAAAATTAGGTACAAAATAAAATTATGTATGTACCACGGGCGTTAACGGGTTCTAATGACCTCGGTCGACAAAAATCCCTCGGGCAGTTTGCCGCCGTTGTACTTTTAGAACCCTTATAACGCCCTTGGAGCATAAATTACTATAGTCTAATAATTTGGACATCTCTGTACATCGGCATGGTAAGTGTGTTATGGCTACGTCTTAGCTTGATCTTACGACTGGCGTCCTAATGGATCTTTCCTTGAAATGTCAACAACGACCCGCTTTGTTCGCGGTCCCATAGCAACCACATCTCATTACAAACACACGAGTTTTTTTAGGACTCGAGACTTTCCATTTTTATGTTACCAGCCTTTCTATCCACTTACTGGCTGCCGGGATCCCATTGTATCGGGGCTTCATGAGCGAGAATAAGAATGTGCAGAATACATAATTCTTAAAGTGGATTCAGAACACTTAGTAGTCGGCGGTAAAAAGCTCTATCTTCTTCTCTTTCTTTTTATTCTTGTTGTCTCTTCCTCCACTTTTTCTCTTTTTCTTTTCCTTCTTTTCTTCTTTTCCTTCTTTTCTCATCAACCTCTTTCGCATCGTTCTTTTCTTCCTTCGTCTTTTCCTTTATTATCCTCCTCTTTCGCCCTCTCTTTATCTTCCTTCCCTTATATTTTCTCTTCCTCCTCCTCTTCGGTGTCCCAGCCCATTTTAATGGAGCGTAACAAATAGAGTTCATTTTCCACAGTTATGTATATTTTTTGATACAACGATATGTTCGATATAAATGTAAACTCTAAAGACCCTGTGACCAATTTAAGAAACGACTTGTGCCACACCAGTTTGACAGGTGATGATAAACCAGTTCACATTCTTAGCCCAGTGTTTTTTATAATATCGACAATTTTTATATAAAATGCTGCCTGTTTTTTTTCTAAGTCACTAACACACCGGGACTTGAGGTAAGTCACAACCTGATTTACTATTATGGTTTCATTTTATTCTAGTGTATTATTTTATTATTTACGATGTTTTACAAATTCAATTAATTTAATCTCCATGACTGAATTAAAAAATACTTTAATTATTTTTATATTGTTTGAAAAAGATCTCAATTGGAGTCGAAAGTCAAATTAATAAAGTATTAGAAAATTAATATTATAGTATCTGTTGTAGTAAAAGGTCAAGATGTTATTTCAGTTACAATTAAATGCAAGATTCGCTGCAATGTGTGTAACATATGAAAGTCATGCAGGTTGATTTGATTAACTGACAATTGACAGATTACAACGATGTGTTTCGCTGCTCTAATATTATTAATCGACATTGAAGACTCGAATTACGGAGGATTTATCTCTCCAACGGACGTATTTTATTTAAAATACTGTATCACACATTTTTTCTCGTACAATTCACAAGACATGCATGTTTTTCCATATCGTTAAAGAAAATGTGATTTGATTATCCTTATTTGATCTTCCTGGAGGCATTACGCGATGCGATTTACTAAGTGAATGCCAGTTAACATAAAATGAGTCAGAATTCGTCCTAGGAACATTTCAAACATTTTTGCCTCAAGACAAGATTGTTTGCTAGGGGACAGGGCTTTTGTTTGAGAGAGTTATGCAATTTCAACCTAAACATTACGATTCAAAGTAAATACTTATTTAATTTTTACTTTCTCGCACCTTCTAAGAAGAGAAAATATTGTAATCCTGCACCAAACAGCAGCGAATTTTCGACAGAAAATCTCTTATTGTCTTGCGAATCTTGCACTAGGAAAAAGAAAGGCTCTTGCTAATGTAATTCTCTTTCGTAATGAAGTTTCCACTTTAAATTATGGAACATTTCACATTAAATTTTAGACAATCAGATATTGTTAAATGTTTCAATAGAACGAATTGAAAAATATAACAAATTTTGTTAGTTTTGCCGTTAAATAAAATTTACTAGAGCAAAATGTGTTTAATTTTTCAATGTAACGAATTGAAAAATAAAGTACATTTAGTTATTGTTTAATAAAATTTAATAAAACAAAATGTGTTCCATTTTTTAATGTAACAAATTGAAAAATAGAACTCATTTTGTTTTATTCAATTTAATTTAATTTTATAATGTATAAGACAATACCAGATTGTCTAAAAGTAAAGAATTGAAAATAAAACACTTTTGTTTATTCAGTTTAATTTAATATTTTAATGTATCAAACAATAGCTGATTGTATAAAATTTAAATGTGGAAACTTTATAATAAAATTATTCCGAATAAGTATAATTAAAAGAAGAAATTACAATTTACTTTTTATGTTGTTTTTTTATACTGTACTTCGGAATTGTGTGCATTTTGAATCAGATAATTAAAGGCTGGTGGAACCCTTTCCTGTTACGAGGAATGCCTCGTTCAGGAAGTGATCAATAACTTCGTATCGACTTTGCGCTGGAAAGCGAAACAGTTCATTGAGCCACCTAGTATAAGCATCTTTATTGCTTTTCAGCCATTCAGCTCCTCTAAAAGAGTATTTTATATTAGATATCTATTAATTTTACTACATTTTAATTGTGCTATAACATTTTTACTTATTCTTGCATGATGGACAGCTTTTGCTTTCGTAATACGTTTGTCAGAGTAATTTGAACGAAATGCGTAATCCACTTGCAGTGACATTGCGAATGAAAAACAAAAACAAAAAAAACAAAAAAAAACCGGCAAAGGTGACACAGCGCATCATCTGATGTCAGTGCAGTGCCTCTGGCTGGGAGGTCCTATGGCTCGAGTTCCGACGGTGGTAGGATTTTCGACCTTAACTAGACAGCTAGGTCGATTTCATCCGCTGTCTAGAGGAGAATCCTTGCGGTCGGCTGCTCTAATCGGTAGTTTTCTGTGGTGTCTACGATCAACACCAGGAGAATGCAGGAGCAATTCCCTAACAAATGGGCCACGGACCGCACGCGATCTTTCCTTCCCTTTCCTTGTGTTATCCTCACCCCTCACACACACACACACACACACACACACTCGCATGTATTACACTATCACATATGTCGCGATACCATTCGAGAGCGGAGACCTTGTCCCGGCTGGGGCGGTGCCCCGCTGGTGGGAGATATCTGGATGGGGAAAATCCCGGCAAGCCGACGTAGGTCGGCGCTGGATTTTGCCATTGAGAAGATCACCAACACCTCCCGCGATAAAAAACATCCACTACACTTATGGGAACTAACGTCCTTAGCAGTTGACGCGCCCAGAATCACTAATCAAATAATCAAGGAATAAGGAAGCATTGCCCTTGCATTAAAGAAAAATCCCCTCTATATACAAATCGCTAAGGAAATAAGGTTTTCTATCCTGAATAAGAAACTAACGACCCAGCACCCTGTAAATGTATTATTGCTAGACAGAGAGTACATCCGGTCCTTCATCAAAGAGAATAAAGGCGAAAACCTTGGAAGTTTTGAACTCAGATTATGTAGTAAGGTAAATAATAGTCGTACGTGCAATCTGTAACACACGTTAACATCATGCTTAATTCGGATACGATGCATCTTATGTCCTCAGATCCCAACTTTCGTGTCCCAGTAGGTACATGAGTTATGTTTCTTTTGATGAAATCTACAAAACTGAATATTTTTTACTGTATTTTTGAAGACAATTCTCACTCCGTAGCACGAGTTGTTATTAAAATTGAAGTTGGGTTTCAGTATCGCGATATTGTTACCTTAAAAATAAGGATTTAGAAAGTGTGTAATGTCCGCATAGATCCAAAATGCAGTATTCATTTTACGCAGCAATTATTCTTCAATTATTTGTTTGTTTTCAAAGTGGAAAGCATAATACGTTTTACTCCGACAGTGCCCTGACAGCAAGAAAAGAAGAAATCCAAGTAGGTAGTCTCACATTATTTTACATCCGATTGCATTTCAAACACAATACTTTCTGTTTTCCAACTCAGTTATATTACAAAATAACATTTAGATAGTATAGTCGACCGGAAAGGAAACTCTGTAGGGACGGAATGCAACAGGACGAGAAACGAATAAAATGCATTTGTCTGCGGAACCGAAGCCTTCCGTCAGAAATGAAATGGAGGTGAATTCCAGGTTAACCCTTGGTTACAAAGGCGTAGTCTGTCAGATGACGCAACTAGTGCCGAATGCTACCCACACCCCCTTCCGCTCACTCACTGTTTCTGAAACTAGATACCTTCATTGTGTGACTAGCCAGTGAAATACACGTAACCTTATGGGCATGTCTATTTCCGGTGTACGCCAACACGCGTCGTCCAGTAGACTACGCCCTTGTAATTACGTCAGTTTTTTGCGCCATATTACTTAATATCGTGAATAATCTATATGAAAATGAATAATGAATACCTTGACATGTAGCATTTAAGTGTTGTTCTGAACATTTAGCAATCATAATGGGTCGACGGCGATCATAACAAAGATCGCATGACGAGGTACTTTTTCCGGATGCGTCTCAAAAGCCATGTGTGGACAGCACCAAGCATTTGTGTGTTGTGAGAGTCAAGTTATTTAGGTGTATCTATAAAAACCTTTAAAATGTATTTTGTAACTCCATGTCATAAATGTTCAATCCATTAAATCTAGTGTTTCATTGTAAAAATGAGTTTTCCTTTATTTTTACCCAAGTAGTCTGTCAGACTACGGCTTTGTAATAATGCTTGATACAAGTCTTTTGTAATCTACGGTTAAGCGGCTTCTTCCCAGACTGAAACTCCTTCTAGTAAAATGCTTGTTTCGTATGAGGTGGCACTGCAAAAACACTTGAACGCAAGTTAGAAGTTATTCAAAATACGTTTTTACGCCAAATATTAATTCCGCCAAATATCCTTGGTTTATTCGTTGACCAAATACCAAATTTTAAAAAGCTGTCTATAGATTCAATAAGTACATGGGCTTCAAAATTATCAAGCCGTTTTTATTCTTGTCTTCCATCTTGTCCAGCAACTAATATATTTAAATTAGGCAAATCATGTAATATTTTTCCCGCATTAAGACTCGATATCCAAAAGATGTCTTTCAACCTCCTTAAATAGCAGTATGAAATTCAAACTAAAACAAAATATTAAATTATCAATAAGTTATTATGTAGGACCCTTCCTGGGTAAACTTACACATAGTAATTCAATGTTTGTAGAGTCTAGTTTATTGAATTATGAAAATAATGTAAATGTACACGTCCTTGAAAGACATCTGTATGTGTCACAAGAAAAAAAAGTAATACTCAAATAAAGTAACGAGTTTTACTAGTGGATGTCTAGAGAGCTTTTCCACTTAACCGAAGCGGTTAACGTTATCGGTTATAAATAAAGTCGAATTTGGTGTGAAGCTCAAAGAGAGAGTTTTTGCTTACGTTTATTAGGTACTGACATCTAGAAGCAACAGTATTAAGTTACACATAAGTTTGGCGACTTTCCGATATCGTTTATCGATTTTTTCATTTTGTATATTGTGGTTTCGATTTAGTACTCCGATTATTTACATAGTTACCGTTTGTTTCTGGGAAAACATCATCGAGAAGCGATTGTTAAGGTAGCAAGGAGTTCACTTGTTTTTTATTTTCTGGATGTCTTGCTCCCTGCTATGGAAGAATTAATTGAAACTCGTGTACTTGGAAATATTGATATAGACGATGTAGGAAATGCAATTCTGCACGAAATTTTAGAACCAAAACTACCTGGAATTATAAAGTCTGTAAACTTTGGAACGTTGAATTGCTTTCTATTTTAAAGGGCTTCTCCATTTGAGAAACCACAAAAATTTCAATATTACTCCTCACTGGCTTCCATCTTCATAGAGTGGAAGTCAACACCTCCTTCAATGGCATTTGTCATGTTTTGCAGAAAACCGGATTCGGTTATTGTGCACGTTCTTAGTGTACTAAGAACTCAAAACAAGTATAACAGGCAACCGATTCGGTACACGTTATGAGGCCTCGTTTATCGAACCGAGCCCGGTTGTCGCTAATGTTTGCTACAGAGACCTTGACTGCTATTTCATGCGTCACGTGACATTAGCTAAGTTCGCTTGTGTTTAGCATTCCGTCACTCGCGCAGTAATTCGTAACATGAATACTCGCGTGTTGGACTCCGTCCAACGCACCGAATACGAAGTTTTCTTTTTTTTATATTAATTTACATTAATTTTTTATTATTACATTAATTATTACATTACATTAATTATTTTATTACATTAATTATTTTATTTTATTAGTTTATTTTAATTTTATATTAATCATTAATACACTTTTCTTATTTATCAGAGCTTATATTATAATTGAACACACTATGGGAGGAAACATAAATAATTACAAACTTTGGACGTTGGACGTTGGATTACGCCCGCATTATTTAATTTTCTACTTCTAAAATGTACGTTTTCGCTTAGTAAAGAAGAGAAACGCATAAACACAACATTTTAAATATTAAACTCTCTCATATTACATAAAAAATATAATTTTGATCAATTATGCAAGAACACCGTTCTATACGCCAGTATTCGCATGTTGGTTTCTGTCAAACAGCTACAACGATTTTACTTCAGGATATGGCGACACAGGGCATAACAGAGATAAAAAGTTTATTGATACCCTTCTCAGACACCGTTAGCGGAGTAGAAGCATTTTTTTTATTCGTGAAAAGCTAACATTCCTTCTTTAATTAGAAAAGAAACTTCTATTTGATTCCATCCAACGGCGCGAGTGACGGAGTGTTAAGCGTCGGTGTGCAAAAGCTTCTTTCTAAAAATTCCGTTGTGGTAGCTGAGATCTTGTGGTGATCCATTTTAGAGATAGGGATAATCATCCACAACAGTAACAGTATATACGATATATTTATTTCATGTCCAAAGTTATCTTTCGGGAACAACAATTCCCATCTTTAGTGGGTCTCTAATAGAAAAGGAAAAATTGAGAGATTAACGTAAAGAACTATTACATAAAAATAAAATTGACAAATGGAGTACAATAAATAATACAATGATAAAATTAAAAATTTAAAACAACTTACTGTCCAAGCAATGTGGATTACACCTAAACATTTACCACAGAACAGGATAAAATACAGAGATGAACCACAAAGGTGGCCGCCATCTTGTGGGTAATGTTGGGGAATGGGAATTGTTGTTCCCGAAAGTTAACATTGGGTATGAAATAAATATATCTTATATATTGTTGTTGTGGATGATTATCCCTATTTCTATAATCTCTTCTAAAAGCTATTTGTTAACGTCATCCGACCAATAAAGCGCGATTTTTATAAGAAAGGACCGTTTCGACAGCTAGCGCAGGCAACATAACTGAAAATTGTGTGGTCGTTGTGTCTTTGAGCTCATTAGACTCTCGTTCCTCCATTCCTTCGTTTGCAGTTGGCTAACTTGTAAAAGGCTTCGACGTTTCCTTTTGTGATGTCCTCGTCCGATGCGCGCCCCGAGAAATAATTGAAATTAGGAAGTGCAGGGCTATGTTTATTTTAATACCGGGTCTTGAATGTGAGATGTGTACTGGTTCACGTGTTTCCGGCGCCTGTGCTGTAAGGTGGCGAGCTGTATTTACATTTGTGGAAGTTTTCTTTTACAAAATATGAGAGCATGTTAAGAAATTTTTCCACATGCATAATTAAATTTCAATATTTCTCGGACTCGCCCGTAAGTGCATATACCTCAGCAAAACTCATAGACTTCTCCATTGTGATGTCTTCACGGGAGCCATATCCAAACACTTACGAAGAGGCGTGGCTGAACAGCTGTCGCGACGGAGGGATACTTCTCTGAATTACGTGTGATGTTCACTTGTTTAGCGAACTATCATTTTGACCCATTCTTATACTGCGATTTTTACATTGCTGCGTTTGACACTTGATAAGCTGTTACGGCAATGCAGCGCCCCCTGACCGGGAGGTCCTAGGTTCGAGTATGACGGTGGCAAGATTTTTGACACTAGCTTTTCAGCTAGGTCGAATCAGTCGCTCTCTGGAGGAGAATTATAGCGGCCGGCTGCTCTGATCGGTAGTTTTCCGAGGTTTCTCCGATCAACAGGAGGCGAATGCCGGAGCAGTACCCTACCAAACGGGCCATGGACCGCGCGCCATCTTTCCTTCCTCTTCCTTGTCCTATCCTCTACCTTCACACACACACATGAAATACACTACCACATATTCCGGGAGACCGGTCGGGAGCTTAGAGCTTATCTCGGCTGGGGCGGTCGCCGCTGAGTCCTGGTTAGGGGGAAGCCAGACTAGGCGACGGTGAGTCGGCGCCGGATCTCGCCATCCAGTGGGGGAAGATCACAGCCATCTCCCAAGGAAAAAACACGCACTACACTTACTTGACTAATGACATGAGCTGTTGACGCGCCCGTAATCACTAACCAACAACCAGCAATTACGGTGCCGTCCAAACGGGACCTGAACGTCACTAGAGTGACGTCATAATGGTGGGGTTTAGCCCTCCGATTGGTTGACACCGAAACAGCTGATTTCCTTCAAACGCAGCTCTGTAAACACCGCGGTACAGGCGGATTCTTCTGCACGAGGCGGCGGGGGCTTGGCCATCGTGGAAGGCCGGTGCACCGCCGTGGGCGCCAGCGGCGGCGATGAGTCACGGCCAGCTGATCGCGTGCTGTCCACGGCCCCCTCCCCTCCCCCACCCCTCTCAAGGCGGCGTCTGCACGCGAGCGCAGCGCTTGCACCGGCGGCGCAGGGGGCGAGCAAAAAATACCCTCCGCGCGCCTCCGTTTAGGCCGAGCACGTGCTGACTCACTGGCGCCCAACGCGGGGGGAGGGGGAGCCCATTCAAATTCCGCGATTCGCACGGGCTCTGGCTTGTTCATTGTTGACGCGTTCAGATTCGAAGAATATTGAAAGGATTGAAGGCGTTGTCATTGTCAACAATACTATTTATTCCAACAAACAAAAACGACTACGTTTTTGTTACTTCCAGACAGCAGAAAACTGATGATGATGGCTAAGCCATCGAAAGCTGCTCTTAAAGTATTGTTGACAATGACAACGCCTTCAATCATTTCAATTATGTAAATGTCAACTACAACTCACCACTACACCAATATGCGAAGAATATTATCTGTCAGATCAGTGCTGGGCTAGACAATTTCGGGACCGGGCCATGCTGGTACGTAACCCCACCCGAAAAATTTAAAAATGTGAATGTTGCATCAAGAAACTGTATGAGTTATTTGATTTCAGAAAATAACAAAAATGAAGTTAGAAAACCTTTTTAGAAATGCATTTTTAATAAGAGTTTTAAGTAAAATAATTTAGTAATCAAATAATTTTATTTCTACGGTGACTTTAAAACTCTAAGAAATGTGTTCTGTTTAATTGGTGTTTAATAAAATCACTTGTTAAATACATGAAATAATAATCTGAATTTTGAGTAGAACCTATTTTAATGTTCGCGTCATTTGCTTCATTTCATAGAGTCATATCTTTTAAGTAATGACATGACATCTTTTAAGTAATGAAATATTTAAGGTAAAAAATTAATTGAAAATTTTATAAAATATAAGACTACTGTACCGAGAGTTAAAAAATTACGATAACGATTTTCTCGAATTCCAATTTCTTTCTCCAATTTTTTACTATTTTTTTCCCATCAGTCCCATCATCGGGCCCCTTGACTTGCATGTTTCCGGGCGATTGCCCAGTCTAATGCCGGAACTGTATTAGATTGACTGATTGATTAATGTTTCCGGGTACGTCAACTGCTATGGTCATTAGTCCAGATGAGGTAGTGACAGTTTTTATGCCTGCAAATGGTTGTGTTCCTCTCCGCTGAATGGTAGATCCAGCGCCGATCTATGCATCGGTTGATTTCGGGAGCGTCAACTACTAAGGAGTTAGTCCCATATGTGAGGTGCATGTTAGGAAGCGGTTCCGCCGTTCGCCTGGTATCGAATAAATCATGGAAATCGGTCAATCAGAACAGCCTTCCGCTAAAACTCTCTCCTAGGCATCAGCTGAATTCTCCTCATGACCTAGCTATATAGCTAGAATTGAAACCTGCCACCATCGCAAAATCCAACTCTCGAACTTGAGGACTTTCCGGGCAGCGACAGTGGAAACGATGCCTGTGAGCTTAACTCAGCCAGTTGTACCAACTAGACATTTCATGTTTCGTAGAAAAATGAAAAGTCATACCGCTGTTTACATGAAACAAATAAATTATCATTGCCATTTGTTATCAGCTCTTAAAACCACAAGGAATTTCAAAATACTTGTTCCTTCTCTTTACAAATGCCAATTTTATCGATTTCGCCCCAAATATCGGATAGCTTTATTTACAACTGAGCGCATTTCCTATTAGCTTAAATCCCACATGTAGTATGCTGTGTGTTTCCGTGATTTGAAGTTGATAATTCTAGAGACCGGATGTTATGGTCGGTCAACAACCTCTCTATAAGGGTCAACAACCTCTTTAACTTTGTGTTAAAAGTTCTCAGTTTTTCTTCGTCCCGCCTGCTGCAGTGGCTGTGGTGAAGATGTTTTGGAATTCCATGGCTTTGCTTCTTTTTATCTTCTATTTTTCCTGACGTTTTGATATTGACTTGATTTGACCTTGGCAAATAAGGTTATTTAATTTATAATTTTTGCTTGATTTACTTGAATACTTTTCAGTGGTGGATTCTTCGATACACCGCGTATACCGCCGGTATACATAGTAATTCGAAGTGTATAATCAATATTTCGTAAGTTTGGTTAACCTCTAAAAACGATTGAGATTTTGAAAGCTTTAAAACTGATGCGAAAAAAAAAACAACTTTTGCTACCGAGAGCCAGGTAGTCTAGAATGATGAACCAAGAACGTGCGTTGTTTTGAAACTTCTTAGCTAAATTATCAATACTCGCAGCATATACAAAATCTCATGTTACTGGACTTATAAAATGTTATTAATATCACTGACATTGAAAATACGTACAGAATCATGTTTCTGTGATGTTCTAACTCTCAGGAGTCATTCCTGAATAGGACAAATGCACTGATACTAATAATTTATGTGTGTCAAGTAATGAACTTTGCTTTTTTGCATCGAATGTTCAGAACTGTTGTTCTGAATATAGATTATACTATGTTATTGGGGTATTTGTGAAGTGTGTTTCTGATAAATATTTAATTTATTGCAGCTTTAGAGAAGATAGATGCTACTTTTTGGTATACAATTTGGAGTGTGTTTGTTCAGCAATATTTTGCTTCCTCTGCTGGATAGCGTGATCCGGTGCTGACCTACCCATCGGCTTGCGGGATTTTCGCCAACTAGGTATCTCCCACCAACGGAGTACCGCCCCAGACGGGACAAGCACTAAACTCCCGACTGGTCGTCCGGCATGTATGGTAGTGTAGTGGATGTGAGTGTAAGTAAGGGGTGAGGGTACGACAAAGAAGAGGCAGGAAAGATCGCGCGCGGTCCGTGGCGCGGTTGTTAGGGTACTGCACCGGCATTCGCCAAGTGTTGATCGGTTGATCGCATGGAAAACTACTGATCAGATCAGCCGGTCGCTAGAATTACTCCAGGTCAACGTTTGAATTCGACAAAGCTGTATAGCTAGTGTCGAAGAGAAGGTGGAGCAATCGGCTCTAGTCTAGAGCAACGGAATGGTACGAGGGCAACTGCAGTGAGCCGCTGCAGGCAGGCCAACTGGCCATTTGGCAAGCCCTGACCTAGATTAGCGTGCTGCATGCGACCCGCGAGTATCAAGCGTAGAGTAATATTTAAACGGACTTCGGAATTTTAGCTGATATTTTGATTTCCACATTTCTACAGAGAGCGCTCGAGAATGTATTACGCTGCATTGTGATGAATGTTGACTGAAGAGACCGCGAGTAAGGTATCGATTAATGAGGGTCCGCTGGCACCTAGGTGACACCGAAGTTTCTCATGATACTCGATCGTGAAAAACGAGTAGCAATCTAATGATATTTCAGACAAGGTCAGAAGATTACTCAGAACGAGAATGTTTGAAGGAAGAAAGAAAATGAAATTTACAAAAAACTGCAAATTTGTAATAAATAAAATAATAAATAGGCTTTTGTAATAGTTGTTGTGTGTTTAGTTGTTATGTAAGCAGTTGTTGTGTGATATATCAAAAAGTGGAAGGTTACTGCGTATACTCACTGCTTTTAGAAGCTCGCTGATCTTTCTTTCTCTTTCGAAAATGGCGTTAAAGCTCTTATTAAGCTATTCACCAATCCACACCCAAATATTTATAAAAAGAAAACTCAAAGTCCGATTAACATTTGCCATACATTTTCGTTTTGATTTGATCGCTGTGTCACATATCATAAAGCTGAGCCACGCAGCGAACGTTTTATAAATTTACATCTACCTAAATGGGCTTTGCTGGGACAGCATTAATGTCGTTGAAAGTACCAGTCTAAACGTCGTAGATTGATAGTTATTAGTGTATGAACATGAAGTGGGCGGGCTGAATTATGAGCGAAAGTATCTGCAATTTGTCCTAAGTCAGTGATCAGCATCAGCTACATGAACACTTCCGCCACAGCAACGACGAAGTTAACCCGTTTTACACGGACGTCGGCGCGGTGCTATTATCCATCATGCAAGTCTGCAAAATTTTAAAATAAACTAGTGGAGTTACAACTGCACATACTTTCTAGCATTATTTGTAACTTTTGCTTTTTTCCAAAATATAGAGTTAAACGAAAATGAGACCTGTGCTATTTTTAAGCGTCCTAACGCCATGACCTTATTTGAAAATCTATTTTTTAGAACGTATTTTATTAAGGAAAACATCTCTACAATCAGTATCGTAGTTTTGCAATGTTAATTTTTTCAATTTTAAAAACTTCAGAGGTTTCAACGAAAATGAAGCCTGTGCCCATTTTTAAGTATCCATTACTCTATCCGAAGAAGAAAATGGAACAAAAATTAGGAACAATTTTGTAGAATATTTTGAAAATATTGTTAAGGATTCTTATAACACCTCTAAAAATAAAAATATCCGTTTCACATTCGCAGCTGCTGGATGTCGGACAAATCGTTTAGGGAATATCATATTTGGAGAAAATCGTCAGATCGATTTATGGACGGACGAATGAACGGACGGACAGACACGTTTTATGGAAAATCAATTTTTTAGTGTCAAGGACACACCAATCCTGGATTCTAATTGAACACAGCGTTAGAGGAAATAATTTACTTCATATGGGAACAAGATATATCCACTTTTTCCATAACAAGGCCTCAAAGAACGAGTTTTCTGAAGAAAAATCGCCTCTTTCCACTGCAGCATTATAATACTTTTTATTTACTACGCAAGAACGTAGCGCACAAGAAAGTAAAATTTTTGCTCTAAATTGTCTTTTTCATTTGTAACTATTGATGCTAAAAGAGCACGTATTTTCTCGCCTATACTTTCACGCAAAAATTACATGAAAAATACTTAAATTTTCGAAAGATTGTACATAACATCATTTCAAATTCTATCTTAAAAGAACAGATTTGATTAAGGGAAAATCTCTATTTTCAAAATTATAGTTGTAGAAATTTTAGTAGAAAAAAAGTTGAACTTTTGTAATTTTCGAAAAATCAGGGTCTTTAACAAACATGAGACCTACACCATTGTCTTAAACGTCCTTCATACTATACAACAACAAAGTTTAATTAAAAACGATGGAGCCTCTTTTTGAAACTTAAGAAAATGTCCCAGGGGTTTCACGTAAAGTAACCCTAAGATGAAAATATCGGTTTCAAATTCAAAGGATCGCGACATCGATTAGATGGTTTGGGGAATACAAATTTTGGAGAAAATTGGCTGAACGATTTAGCCACTAGCGTTGTTCACAGACGGACGGACGAACAGACGGACGGAAGGACAGAGGGATGTACAAACAGACGGACGGATGGATGGACAGATGGAGGGACGGACAGACTGACGGACAGACTGGCGGACAGAAGGACAGACGGACGTTTCGCCATTATTCGATTTGTGGGTGTCAAGATCCCACAAAACACGGATTCTGGCTACATTTTGCGTTAGAATATATTTTTCTAAGTTTAGCAACTGGATTTATCCACATTTTCGTTCCCAGGGCCGTGTAATAAGAATTTTCTGACGAAAATTCGCCATTTTTTCAAGCAGCATTACTTAACTTTCTCTCTACTGCGTAAGCGGCAGCGACAAAGTAAAAACGCCTTGGCGTTGCCGGGAGCTCATTCCGGAATTTGCTGTATTTGAAAGTTGCTTTGAACCATGTTTTGTAAATATTTCAAAGGAGTGAGAAGAAGTGGAGAGCGGGGGTGGGGAACAGGTCAGGCCGTCGCGGGCAGGCGCCATTGCTGGAGCTGCCGAAAATAACTTCGACGCAGGGTTCGCATGAACAGTCAATTCTTCGCCCCCTCCCGTCCTCCCTCGCACCGCAAGGCAGCAGCGCCCGGAGGCGGCGACCTTTCCCCGGAGCGGGGGTGGGGAGCGGGTTGAGGGGTGCGTGGTGGTGGGGGGTGTAGGTTGTGGAGTGCGGGGTAGATGTGGGGGTGATGGGTGTGGCGTAAGAGATGGGGGGTGCGGGGTGGGGGTGCAGGGTGGCGGGTGCGAGGGGGAGGGTGCGGGGTGGGGGGTGCGGTTTGGGGGGTGCGGGGTGGGGGTGCGGGGTGGGGTTGCGGGGTGGGGGGTGCGGCGGTGAGGCGTGAGGTATGCAGGGGGGGGGGCTTATCACAGAGCGCAGGCGCAGTGCGAGAGGGCGTGCGCGTGTGCGTGCCGGGGGCTGGAGGGACGAAAATGACAAGTGCCTCTCCCCCCCTCCCGCAAGACCCCTTTTACTCGCGCGCACCGCTGAGCCGCCGAGCTCGGGAGAGGCGGCTGAAGGTCGCAGGGAGCTCGCACACTCCTCTCTGTCGTGCTCTGTTTTGATATCTCCCTCTTTCACTATCTTCTTTTACCCTCTCTGTTTCGGAAACTCTTTCGGTCTCTGTCTTCTTTCAATCTCTGTATTTCGGTATCTCTCTTCTCTCTCTATTTAGGTCGCTCTTTCGTTCTCTGTTGACTCTCTTTTGCCTTTTCTTTCTTGCACTCTTTTTAGCCTTCTCTCTCTCCCCCTCTCTCTCTCTCTCTGTCGGGAGATATCTTTCTTTCGATTTCTCTTGATTTCTAATTTGCCCTCTTACTTGTACTCTTTCTTTCCTTCTCTCTCTTCTTTCACTTTCACTCCCTTTCCATCTCTCTCTCGATCTCTCTTTTGCCCTTTCTATCTTGTGTTCTTTTATGCACCCTCTCTTTTTCTCTCTCATTCCCGCGCTCTCCCTTTTGTTTACTTTCAATTATTCGTTTGGCATTTCCCTTCCACTCTCTCACTTTCGCCGTCTCTCGCTTTTCGATTTCTCTCTCTCTTGAGATTCCTATTTCTCTTTCGCGCTCTCTCTCACTACTGCTGGCTCGGTTGTGCTGTGTCTTTCTCTCTTTCGCTCTCTCTCTGATGGCTCTACAGCTCATGAGGTTTTTAAATCATAGTCCGTACAAGGATGCGATGGGGGCAGAGCGCTGAAGGAAGAATTGCGCATGGCATTTAGCCCAAAGTTTAGAATGCTCTATTCTTAAGGTCATTTCCTGTCCACGAATCTCCAGTTGTGAACTCCTCCTATATTCAGCACTAAAACCTAAAGTGGATCTTGGAATTGGCAATATCTTTCTCTCCTCATTTGTGATTCTTGCACTTTATTCCGCAGCCAACTCTAAAATATCCAGGCCCTATATCACCATTTCATTCAATTCAAGAACTTCCCTATTGTGTTTTGCCAGAGTTTTCCAGTTCGTAATCTTCTTAGTACTTCTATTTTAATATATCACTTTTAAACGTCTCAATAAAGCTATCCATTTCCATTTTACATCTCCATCAGTAACATTGACACAATTCGAATCGATGATCAACAATCTCATCTCTGGGTATGGGTGATTGATTAATTGATCGATGGTGATTTCGGGCGCGTAAACTACAGAGGTCATTACTCCCGTAAGTGTAGTGATTATTTTTCATCAGGAGGTGGCGGTAGTCTTCCCTTGCTGGATGGCGAGATCCGGCGCCGACCTATCGTTGGCTAGCAGGGTTTCCCTCAACAAGGTATCTCCCACCAGCGGGGCACCGTCCCAGCCTGGACAAGCTCCCGACCGGTCTCCCGGCATGTTTGGTAGTGTAGTGCATGTTAGCATTAGTGTATGTGTAAAGGGTGAGGATATGACAAAGAAGAGGGAGGGATAGATAGCGCGCAGTCCGTGACCCGTTTTTTAGGGTACTCCTCCGGCATTCTCCTGGTGTTGATCGGAGAAACCACGGAAAACTACCGATCCAGAGCAGCCGACCGCTATAATTCTGCAGACAGCGATAGAACTCCACTCAATTTTCTATCTAGAGTCGAAAATCCTACCACTGTCTAGACTCAAACACAGCATTGCCCTGACATCACTGCAGTGACATCGGTTGATACCCTGAGCCACTTGTCCCGGTAAAAGGGAGAAGAAATAGGGTAGTTAAAAAGGGAATCGCCCCCGCAGCCTTCGGCATCCAGGCGTCCAAGCTCCTGTGCCTCGAAGTCAGCTTTGACCCAGCGCATTAGGAGGGGAGGGGCGGCGAAAGGTCGACGTCGTTGGCGGTGGCGCCCGCGCCGAGCGGTCGGGGCAGGGACACGGGGTGTGGTGGCGGTGGTGGTGGGGGTTGAGGAATTGACGTTCGTGCGGGCGCCGCGTTGGTGTTATTTTCGGGCGCACGAGAGAAGGTGATTGGCGCGCGACCGCAGTGCAGCCGGCGAACTCTCTCTCTCTCTCTCTCTCACACACACACACACACACACACACACACACACACACACACACACACACACACACACACACACACACATACACCCACACTCTCTCTCTGCCCGTCTTCTCTCTGTCTCTCTCTGTCTCCCTCTGTCTCTCCCTCTGTCTCTCTCTGTCTCTCGGTATCTCTGTCTCTCTTTGTCTCTCTCTGCCTCTCTATCTCTCTCTATCTCTCTCACACACATACACAAACACACACAGACACACACACATACACACACACTCTCTCTCTGCCTATCTTTTCTCTGTCTGTCTGTTTCTTTCTGTCTCTCCCTATGTCTCTCTCTGTCTCTCTCTGCCTCTCTATCTTTCTCTGGCTCTCTCTTTCTGTCTCTCCCTATGTCTCTCTCTGTATCTCTCTCTGCCTCTCTATCTCTGTCTGTCTCTCTGTCTTTTCTGTCTATCCCTCTGTCTCTCTGTCTCTCTCTGCCTCTCTATCTCTGTCTCTGACTCTCTCTCTCTCTCTCTCTCTCACACACACACACACACTCATACATATGCACGCGCACTTGTGAACAAAGACAGTTGGACTAAAAACGAGGCGAAGGGATGGAATGAGTTCTACAAAGAAAAAGGTATGTTACAAGACTTCTAGCGATGTTGACGAGTTATACGCTTAAGAAAGGTTATCCACAGGAAGTGGTACTTAAAAGTTTTTGCACAGCATCAAGCTAGATAGCGTAAACTGTTAACTTTAACGAGACTGCAACGTGGACATTTGTTTGATTTATTTGAATTATTGTAGACAAAGAACAGGAAAAACTATAAATTTGTTTAATGTGGAGAACGTGCGTTTTGTAATTTATCATTATTATAATAATTTTTAATAACGTTTTCATTGTAAAATGTTAGAATAATTAAAATTGTTCTCATACGTAATGGCAGATGGTGCTGCCGTGCCTAATGTCCCAAGTTGGAACATCATATTTATTCGCACTTCTTATTTCGTTTAGCCTTTGTTTCTTTAGAGTTTAGCAACACAATCTTCCTTTACAACTCAAAAAGATCTACAGTAATCCATCAGATTCAAACCGCTATTGTAAATCGCAAAACACATAATGCCAAATCCAATATGGTGGAGCTATTGGTTATCAATAAGGGCTTTGAAGGACGAACAGGTATTGTAGTCGTTCCGAATAATATGGTCTATGACAGGGGTGTTCAACTTGCAAGGCCTCAAGGGCCTCAAATAACATCTTTAATATGCTTGCGGACCTTATTCAGATGTACTCGGGCGATCCACACCTGACTTCCACACCGTACTGTTGATTTCGGCAGTTGCCCGGATGCTCTGAAACGGGGGGAGATGGGACCATGCGTGATATCAATCAATACCAGCATAACGCAGTGAAACCCATTGGGATGATTTTGAAGTTCTGAATTTACTATAAAAATACTTATATCTAAACTCAAACTGTTTTTTCATGAAATGGCTGTTGACCCCGCCAGACCGTGTTCGCTAGATGCACAATGTTTTCGCCCAACATAAATGCAAGAACATTCAAACTTTGAATGGAGTGTCTGTTCGTAACGGTTAGTTATGGGTATCAACTGAGTGCGAGCGAGGTTTTTCATAATGTTTCCTTGAGTGTTCTGCTGGTGAGATAATTCAATGGGATAGCGTTCCCTTCACTAAGTTTCTGTGTCCATTTAGCTCAGCACCTGATGATGTAACAAAACGAATTACGAAACGTTGTGTAATTGTTGAAATAAATGATTGTCATGAAAAACTTTGGATACTTTTATTTGTAAACATATATTGACAATCAAGAAGAAATATTTATTTAATAAATGCAAGAGACTTCCACTTTTGACTAATAACCTTACACAAGTCACAATAAATGGTACCGCGGGCCGCCAGTTGGACAACTCTCCTTTATGAGGATGGAAAATCTGCCTTGAACTGATCATCCATACTTATAGAGCCCCTTCCCATTGGTCTAGAAACGGACTCCCGAATTATTCCTTTACATGCATGTCGGGCCATGAAGAGTTTCGCAAACAAAGGAATAACTATAATTTATTATACAAGACGATAAAGCAATACTTCATCTACCGTAGTAAGACCCTTCGTTTCTCGTGAGTTACCTCTCGAGTCGATAAAATATCTTTATTGACGTGAATAATACTTTATTTTATCCATTAGTTTTAGTAAAGTTTATTATAATATTAATTTACGTCACGTTAAAGAGTTTCTGCTGCAGGAACCGCCCAACGCAGTAGTTGACACATTTATTAATCACAGGCAATAAAGGTAGGTACATTAGCAACTTATTATTCACCATTAAGAAGCGTCTTTAACCTTCTGAATAAAATAAATAAAAATTAGGCTTTTTGATATATTGACACTGCGAGACTGTGTTACAGACCGAATGGAAGTTATTTCCCCGTTCTTCCTTCATTGACCGGTGCGGTTACATGAAAATTGAATTCTGACTTCTGAAGTTCAATTACGTCAGCATCTCTTGACGTTGTAAGACGGAAAACGGTTTTATTCTATTGACTTCCAGAAAACAATTACGTATTATATTTCGTATTCATGACTTACTCTGTGCAATTTTCGAATGTCGGTTTTAAACGTTGTCGGAGATTACATGTAGCCTTCTGAAGAACAGTGTTAACAGTTCCTAGATTTTGCTAAGGATAGAATAATAATGTTGCAAAAACTTTAACGCATAAGTTTCGAGAATTGGGTGTCCGTTTTTAGGATGTAATAATGCAAATATTAGTTTTAGTAAGCTCTAAAACGGATCTCATTTTCTGAAGCGGTGACTAATATTACTGTAATTATTCCTTTCCAATATCCATGCACATTTGTACTATTTATACTAATCGATCGTACGTTGTTAAGGAAACTTTCATTGTTAATATTAAAGTAAAATACAGTTTATTAAATTCCACCGATATGTCTCTAAAGATTTTTTCAACATTCGTAGATCTAAACATTTAGTTTTTCACTACGGACATTTTCTAAATCTTTATGGAATGTTGGTGGAAAGATCGTGAGATTAAATGCAAATTGCTCGCATGACCTTACGAGTACAGCTGATTTCGAAGTTATAGCCATTACCGAAAAAATGAGAGAAGAGGAACGTATGTATTATTTCGTAATGATGATCATCTTTAGTTGGTAAAATGAAACTAATTTTTCATAAAGACAAAGTGTAAGTTGGTTGGTTGGTAACAAGAATTCTAAATTAACTGTTTCTACATGGCAGGTCGCTCAGGTTATTTTGCGTGCCTGATCGAGGCGATACGTCGTTGAAGGCCACAGAACGCGTAGCGAACCACATTTGAACTGTGCGAAGAAAAGGTCATGTGACGGAAATCCAAAAAGAACCCTAAAGTAGCCACCAGAGTTACATAATCAGATAAAGCTAGAAATCATCAGATTTCATGTAATAATACTTGGTGTAGATATTTTCAATTCAGATGCAATATGGGACATTAGCAGGAATATTAGGATTAGTGTACGTGTTCCGAAGATCCAATTGAAGAAATATTATTGAAAACATAATATGTCGATGTGTGAAGTTTTCTAATAGAATAAGGAAATATGCCCTACCGTCCTCCACTCCTCTACTTTAAAGACAGTATGTAACATTTACTGTAGAGTGAAGATTACTGTGATTAAGATATGAGGCTCACGCCGCTTTTAGCAAACTGCTTGATTATTAACTAATGCAGATTTTAGCAAACTGCATGTCTGTTAACTAATTTTTAAAAAGAAAAAAATAGACAAAGAATTTTTTTCATGCCGTATGTGAAACTGGGAAATAAGTTAGACTTATTGCAAAAAGCATTAGCCACAACTAATATGCACTATATTCTAGCTTTAAAAATTATTATTGGGGTGTAGAACATCTCCAAATAGTCCTCGCTATCATAAGAAACCCTATCGCTTGTGTTTGTTTTTTTCCAACTATAAGAGCCTGAGAACTGCTAAAGATATTGTTTAAACTTTCACTTAAGAGACGTTTTTCCTTCGGAAATTTTTCTTAAATTTGGTTCCATCAAGCAAACAATTGTCAATTCTATTTCCCACATTTGATTGTTAACGTCTGAAGACGATTTTTCCAGAAATTATGAAAAAAGATGCCCAAGATACGTCACATGTAGAGCATGACAAACTAGTGGTGCTAAAACAGCACGGGCTTTCTCGTCCGTATTTTCTGGCAAAATTACGCGAAAAGTACTAAAAAATGTGTACGTAATTTTCGGAAAAAATTGTACGTAACCTTATTCAAAAATCTATTTTAAAACAGATTTCATTATGGGAAAAAATAATAATCATCATAATTGTAGGAAGATGCCGAAAAAGCTTTTGAACTTTTGCAAATTTCGAAAAATTAGAATTTTCAACAAACATGAAACCTACAACATTCTCTTGAACATCCTTTTCACTATTCAATAACAAAATTTAATCAAAAACGATGGGGCTACTCCTTTGAAAATTATGAAAATGTCCCAGGGGTTTCATGTAAAGTACCCTCCAGAATTAAAATGTCCATTTCAAATTCAAGGGTCAACCAAATTCATTTAGTCAGATCGATTGAGGAATACCAATTTTGGAGAAAATCGACTGAACTATTTAACCGCTAGGGTTGTTTACAGACGGACAGTCAGACGGACAGACGGATGGACAGACGGACGGACAGACGGATGGACAGACGGACGGACAGACGGATGGACAGACGGACGGTCAGACCTACGGATGACGGACGGACAGACGGACGGACGGACGAAAGGACGGACAGACAAGTGTTTTACCATCATTCGATTTTTCGTTATGAAGGACCCACACACCATGGATTCTGACTACATCACATGTTAGGGGATTTATCTCTAAATTTAGCAACTGGATTTATGCACTTTTTTATTACCAGAACCCTGTAATAAGAGTTTTTCTGCCCAAAATTCGCCGTTTATTTCGGCATTACAGCATTACATAACTTTCTCTCTATTCCGTTGCGACAATGTAAAAATTGGATATATATGCAGAGTACTGAATATTTTTCAAGAAATAGTGAATAATGGGTCTTTTCCTCAGTGCTTAACCCACAGTGACAGGAACGTTTCCGTAAATTAATGGCTGCATTAAAGAAAATGCTCATCTTGCGTGGCGGAGCTGGAACAAGTTCAAATGTAAGTCTCCGTGATGACTGATGACTCGCGAAGTTCTCGAGGGATCTTCATTTATGATAATAACTTTTTCTTCATTTTTTCTGCACTCGCAGTAACAACACGAAGAAACTACATGACTAGCAGCATTTTCAGCTTTCAGCCAACTAATTAAAATTTTTAACCCTAACATATTAATTGCGTTGAAAATGTTAAATTTTTTATCTTCGTATCCAAATCAAGGTGTTTAATATCTGACGACCATATTATATAGTTTAAATGAAATCTTTTTTGATTTAATTTTTATAAGAATTAACAATAAGATAATTATAAGAATACTAATGCAGTTTTGAGATAAAGTACATTAAATGTTTGGAAGAAAATCTAAATCGAGGCAGATTATGAAATATATCGAGAGAAATCGTGTCACTTGACGGGAAAATGGAAAAGTGTAACAGAATTGTAAACAGATCATTGCTATAAAAATCAAGTTGTTACTTATATCCTTTATTCAATTATATCACTTACATCAATCACTGATCTCTCATTTCTCTGAGGTCACTAATTACACGCGTCCCCATTTGATGATGAGTAGGGAATGAATTTCTATGATTTTGCATATTTTTGCCTGTTGCTTCAGGGCATAGTCAAGTGAAATTTATTGACATTTGGTTAGAATTGGATGCTATGTAGATTAATACGTTAGTGCATATTTGTGGATATTTGGCCGACATTTCCTGTTGATGCAAATTCGTGTGATTATAGGGGCATATTTTGCACATTTCATTAAAATAGAGACTTGTCTCTGAAACGTTTCAACTTTTCAGACGATCTATTTATTTGTGAGCCTTCATCGATTACAAACAGCTTGTCATAGTTTGCGTTTTTTCTCTTTTCTAGAAATGATAAAATACTTTTGCAAATGTAGGAAATTTCCTGATATATATATTTAGACCCTGAAAAGAAATGTCACAAGACATACAATGTACTTCACTAAGATGAATATTTACTTTAATTATTTCTCCTGCGAAGTAAGGTAAATTATATTCTGTTTTGCACAAAAATATATCTTTTTATTTCAAGCATGCTTCTCCTGAATTTTATCAAGAAAGGTTAAAGAAGGAAATGAATGAAGGCTAAAGCAAAATCGTTTCATAATGTACTATTTTACCTTTTTTCTCACTTTTAAAGCATTTTCGCCGATTTCATCGATTTTAACATTATTTTAAATTTCGGTTAGAAATTGTAATGTCAGCCGTGTGAGTATGTAACGTAAGGTTCTTGAGAGGCCTATCATCGCCATTTTTGGTTCGGACGATTTCGCGATTACTAAAGACAGGGAGTTGCTGGTAAAGAACAGTTCAAACCAAAAATTTTGCAAGCTGAGTTTACTTACACGAAAGGAACAAGCCTCCATTACATCAGTAACGTATACAAAACCTTGAGTTGTTAATCTGAACTGTCAAACTATGATTTTGATCACATTTGTTTATGTCATTGTTCTTTGCTTATAGGCCATTTTAAAAACATTTAAAAAGCATTTTTTGGGAATGTTTTAAGTCATCAAAATCCGCCCCCTACACCTCGACAGATAGCTCAAGGCATCAACTGATGTTTCCGCAGTGTCTCTGACCGAGATGACGTGGGGTTTGAGTCCTGACGGCGGCAGAATTTTCGGCACTAGCTACAGAGCTACGTCGAGTTCAGTCGTTGTCTGGAGGAGAATTATAGCGGACGGCTACTCTGATCGATAGTTTTCTGTGGTTTCCCTGATCAATACCAGGCGAATGCCGGAGCAGTACCCTACCAAACGGACCAAGAACCGCGCGCGATCTTTCTTCCCCATTTCTTGTTCTATCTTACGTTTTACAGACACTGACACTTATATGCACTACACGACCATACATGCCGGGAGACCGGTCGGGAGCTTGGAGCTTGCCCCGCTGATTGAGGAAAACCACGCTAGCCGAGAGGGTAGGTCGGTGCCGGATCTCGTCATCCATCGGGAGATGACTGCCACCTTATGCGACGAAAACACGCACTACACTTACGGAACTAATGACATTAGCACTTTATGCTTCCGGACTTACTAGTAATCAATCAGTCTATCATCCTCCCTCTGCCAATGATTGTGAGTTGGCTCCACGTGCGTGAAAGACCTTTCGTGTGCGGGGGGGGCGGAGGGCGTGTGGAGGAGGGACGCGAGACCTTCACTTCCGCGCCCCTCGTGACTCCGTGAAGCCCCGCTGTGGAACGGGGCTTCGACGCGGTGCGGAGGGCGGTTGGATGGCGAGGCGGGGGCCGGGGCGGGAGACGGGGCGGGAGGCGGAGCGAGAGGTGGGGCAGGAGGCGGGGCGGGAGGTGGGGAGGAAGGCGGGGCGGAAGGCGGGGGTGGTGGGCGGGGAGCAGGTCGGAGGGCGGGGGCAGAGAGCGGGGCGGACGGTGCGGATGGCGGGTCGGGGTGGTGGGTGGGGCGGGGGCGGGGCGGAGGGCGGGGCGGGGGTCGGAGTGGGGGGCGGGGGTGGGGTGGGGGCGGAGCAGGCGGGGGGGGGCGGGGAGGGCGGGGCAGGGGGGGCGGGGCGGAGTCGGGCGGGTCAGGCGGGGCGGGGAAGCGCGGGGTATGGACATATGAAAACAATTTTACAATTTCAATGAGCTTGTATTATTCGTCATTGAGTTTTTGTAATGACAATATCGCATTTTTTGCTATCCTGTGCGATCAGTAAACCTTACGTTGGATTATGAAACTGAATGCAAGGTTATAGAAAAAGATATGAGGCGTTGTTTTGTCGTAGGTGTTAGTTTTTCCAGAAAGCATTCTCGGGCGCATAGCGTCCATATTCACCATCTCCTTCCGCTACCATGAATCCAAAGGAGCAAGGTGGCTCACGGCGTAACTTCGCATGCAGGAGGCCCGGGTTAAATCCTCGCGCACGCCATCCAGACCGGGGCTTTCGTGGTTTCCCTATTATCCAGGCGAATGTTGGGATGGTTCTACTGAAAGGCCACGACCACGAAACCGGCGTCGCTAGCATTCGTTATCTGCGTTAAGTCACGAAGCCTAAGCGAATTCGAGACATCACAGCTTCCTGGTTCGGTGACCGAATCCTGGGATCTAACGGTGCCTAAACCAACTGCCATTTACGGAACATATATGTATGTAATTTGGCGCAAGATCCTCTGACTAAGCCTGGGCCTACTAACGGCGTCCCGGCCTTGCGGTCATGGGTTACGTAGTACGTGTGGTTAGCACAAAGATAACCCCACGCCGTGTTCTGGTCTTCTCAACCTGAGAAGCACAGCAGCACAGCAGCAACATGTACTGGAACATTACAAGGAAAACGCACATTATAATCTTTCCCGACGGGAATCGAACCCGGGGTCGCGTTATGGAAAGCGAGCACCCTGACCAATGAGCTATCCGCGAGGGACTTTACGGGATATATAATGTATAAATACAATTAAAAATACCATGAATCCAAAGTGATTTGAGGTTTTCATAACGTTTTCGTAAATTGGTAGCAGAGGACAACGGGGCGATGGGCGTGAACGACCGGGAGGAGGGGGATAAGGGTAGAGGGAGAGAAGGACGCGGGCGAGTGCCGTTGGGGAGGAAGCCATGTTGGTAACGTGAGGAAAGTACAGCCGCGCACGTGCTAGTGCTCTCACCGGCACAGAACATACATCTCACCTGTGATTTCCTGGTGAATATCCGAGACACGTTGGTGGGGGCGGTTAGAGCGGTTTTGAGGGAGTTCTTGGGAATCACGCCGCTCTTTCGATGCAAAGAAATTTATGAGAGTCATTCCAAAAGAACAACGTTTATTTCTCGCTACTTTCTCGGAGTAGAGAGAAAGTTATTTAATGCTAGCGCGGAAAAACGGCGCATTTTCGGCAAAAAACTCTTATTACACAGGCCCTGGTAATGAAAAAGTGGATAAATCCAGTTGCTAAATTTAGAAAAAAATCCTCTATTAGTAGTCAGAAGTCAGTAGTCCTCTATCAGTGTAGTCAGAATCCATATTTTGTGGGTCTTTGGTAACGAAAAATAGAATGTTTGCCCACTGCTTGTCTCTCCGTCTCGGTCTGTCTGACCGTCTGTGAACTCCGCTAGTGGTTAAACCATTTAGCCAATTTTCTCCAAAATTGATATTCCCCAATCGATCTGTCTGATGTTACGACCCCTGGAATTTTAAATATAAAAACTGTAAAGAGCAAAAACGTAAAAAAGAAAATGATTTTTAAAAACTCATACGCATTTCTTTGGGAGTGATTTTCGTAATAATTGCAGATTTTTATAAAAATACTTTAAATACATAGTACAAAGTTTATGAATCAATTTTAATACCAGCAACAATTACTACTACCAGTCAGGTACTAATATGTGTGTGTAGTCAGGTACTAATATTACACAATTAATTGAAAAACGATAATTTTACAGTTTTCCTTATTTCCTTAGAAAAAAAGAGGACATGTGATCTTTTGTTATGAATTTCCGTAAATATACCAAATGTAAATATCTAAAAAGAGGAACAATCACTAGATTATCATCTCACTAAATTTAGTTGCTGTGCCATACAATTTGCATTTTGTCATTTAATGGAACTAATGACAAATAATTATTATTATACAAAACAATCTCTGTGTACCATTTGTTCTCAAATATCTAATCGCATTATTCCAAGGCCGTTTTGTACGATGCCGTTTGCACCCTTGTTTTGTTTTGTGCACAGAAGTTGCAACTCGTTGACCTGGCGAGTCCATTTTGTCTCTCCATACGTCTGCTTTCAAACCAGTGCTATTTGTCTTGAATAGTTTGCTTGAATAGGTTGTATCGTAAAGATGGGGAGCACCTTCCGAATGTATCTGATTAAAAAACTAGAGAATATTCTAATTATGTGGGTGAATTTCTGCTTGGTCTCCGTAAGACCAGATGTGTTCGCAGTCACACAACTAAAATGGCGACTTCATACGAAAGTAACAGTTTCGAAGAAGTGTTAGAAGTGAAGTTTTGTGAGATCAATGTGAGTGGTAGATATCGATGGATATCTGCGACATACGATGGATATCTAATATATAAAAACATCATCAAATATAATAATCAAAGAATATTGTTAGTATATCTCTAAATATTCTAATAAAACTTCGTCACCATCACATTAATTATTAAACGGAATGCCAGGAAGAGCTGGCGTTCATTTAGAGATCTCGGTTAACGTTCGTGGAATTGAAACGCCTCATTAAAATAGGTTTAATTCTTTTAGTGGAAGGGAAGACAACCAAGAGCATCGGGGGAAGAAAGAGAAGAAGAAAAATGAGAAGATGAGAGAGAGGAGAAAAAGAAAGAAGAAAAATATTGAGAAACAAGAGGAGAAACAACATGGAGAAGAAGAAAGAAGATAAGTAGGAGAGAAACGAAGAAGACGAAGAAGAAGAAGACGAAGAAGAAGAAGACGAAGAAGAAGACGAAGAAGAAGAAGACATTCTGACATAGCCCAATAGTCAATAGTACGTGTTTTATATTCACTATGTGAATCATATATTCTACACATTCTTATTTATCATTTATGAAGCCACAGTAAAGAGGGGTCCCGACGCCTTTTATATTACAATATTAGGTCGAAAACTACGAAATGCTGTCTTTCGTCAGTTGTCAATTAGGCAGTCCGATTGACGTTTGTGCTTTACACATTTTCGTGTTTCAGCGTTGTTGCAATTTTCTTGTCACATTAACATCGGTATAATATAAGCTGGGGCACCGAGGAGGAGGAGGAGAAAAAAGAGGAAGAAGAAAAGGAAGAAAAGGAGGTCTAGGAGGGGGATGATTAGATCGAGAAGGGGAAGAAGTAGGCAAAGAAAGGATAGGAGAAGGAAAAGAAGAGAAAGTCGAGAAAAAGAGAACAGCAGAAGGTGAAAAAAAGAAAGGAGAAGAAGAGGAAATAGTAGAAGACTAAGAGTAAAGACAGGAAAATCTTTTGACTTAGGTCAATACCGTAATTCGATATTCACAGAACAAATCTTGTATACCGCACATTCTTTTATTTCTCGCTTTTATTTCTCGTGCCGATAGCTGGAACCTTTAATAAAATCCTCAATTTATACGTTAATGTTATATGTAGTATGTATATCAATACCCTCCATAAGTGCTTTTAAAATGTAATCTGATTGAGGCCTCACACAAGTCATGAGGTCAGTGAACGCTGATTGTCTGCATTATAAGAAAATGCACAACGTTACTTTTACGTCTTTGCATAAAGTTGGCGACACTTCAAACTATCGCACTCTCCAAATTCTTATTTTAAAATAGTAAACGTGCGTCGTCGTAATTCGTGAGGGATATTTCTTGATCCTCGAAAGTGAAACCGGGGGCGGTGGCTTAGGGCATCAACTGATGTCACTGCAGTGCCTCTGCCCGGGAGGTACGGGGTTCGAGTCCGACGGCGGTAGGATTTCCGACACTAGCTTGTCAGCTAGGTCGAATTCAGTCGCTGTCTGGAGGAGAATTCTAGCGGCCGGCTGCCCTGATTGGTAGTTTTCCGTGGTTTCTTCGAGCAACACCAGGCGAATGCCGGAGCAATACCCTACCAAACGGGCCACGGACCGCGCGCGATCTGTCCTTCCCCTCCCTTTTCCTATCCGCTCCCCTTACACACACACTTACACGAACATGCACTACACTACCACACATGCTGGGAGGTCGGTCGGGAACTTAGAACTTCTCCCGGCTGGGGCGGTGCCCTGCTGGTGGGAGATACCTGATTGTGGAAAACCCCGTTAGTCGACGGTAGGTCTGCGCTGGATCTCGTCATCCAGTGGGGGAAGATTACCGCCATGTTCCGAAGAAAGTCATGCGCTACACTTACGGGACTAATGACCTCAGTAGTTAACGGGCCTGGAATCATCAATCAATCGATAGTGAAATAGATTGGCAACTCAAGGCAAGAGAGTAATGGTCAGGTCAAGGGAGAAATTAAATGCGCGACTTTCTGCATCAAAGGGAATCGATTAACAACATTCCATGTCGGAAGGCTTGGGTAAATTTGGAAACTTACAACTGGACTCCAGGGTTGGCAAATGCGGAATTAAACGGAACTTTACCCGAAGGTAGTTATTCAGGAGCTTTAAAAGAACCAGCGCGAAAATGAGGCAAAATAAGTAATCTGACTGAACAAGTATTATCAAGCTTGGTTGTTGAGCAATTGGTAGCAATCGCGGCTCGAGTTATGACTGTTTCTTGTTGAAATCCAGGTCGTAGCGTTATTTTATTTTTATTTTCCATTACATACTTAGAAATTATTCAAAAATTTAAAATGATTAGTTTGATTATAAAAATAATTGGTTCTATTCATTAAAAGATAACGTGAAGTTTACCAACAATGGAACCATTAAGACGGCTAACATGTAGAGAATTCCAAAAATAAAATTCCTTACACATACGTTTTTAATGAGTTCATGGAGCATTCATGCCAATCTCGGGAAAAATCGAATATCGCGTTTGGTCATGACTGAATAACAAACATACATTACATGCAACGGAGCCATTAAAACGGTCACTATCTTCAAACGGAATCAAGAAATAAAAATCCTTACACACACGTCGCTTTTGATGTTTTCAGGAAACGCTTATGTCAAATGTCATGACTAATGAACAAATAAGTTTTCTGATGAAATGCTGAACGATAGAGTTGGGGTACGAATATAAAAGCAAAATTGAAAATGAGATTCGTATTTATCTAATCAGATATCACTGGGGATTGCGATACATCTCATTAAAACGCAAATAACCTGCAATACAATACACACAGCATTTTTCTATATATTAAAATTGGGGGTTTTGGTGCAATATGTTGTCAGCTCCATTTTTATTAGTTTCAGAGGGGTGTAGTATATGCTATATGAAAAAATATATTTTGTCTGCATTAAAAATGATACAGTTGACACTAGTAGTTCGAAATTTATCTAACGGAAGATACATTATAATTACACAAATAATGTTTAGTAAATGAAAGAAACGAAACTATAAAATGCATTTATGTTAAGATTTTAAGGTAAGAAGCCTTAAGTAGAAACCTAGTGATAGTGATCTGTAGCAAAAGGAAGACAAAATATTGCATTATAAAGTACGGATTGTTAGTACGTAAAGACATTATGATTCAGGAAGGAAAGGTACATGATCAGAAAAGAATTGGGATAGTAGTTATCCAGGAATTGCGCATCGCAGATATTCAAAATAAAATTTATCCATGATGTCCTTCGTCAAGGAATAGAGTCCAAAATTTATTGCTTCTTTATCCTTGAAAATAGATTTTATTACATGGGTGCGGTGTTTTTTTTTAAATTCAAAATTCAAGTAGTATATGACTTAGTGTACGAATCACAGAATTTTGAAAATGTGCACTGATTTCACTTCTCCCCATAGCACGTTATACACAGTTTTAACTGTTTTTTTGACGTAAAAATAAATTTACGAACATTTACAAATTCAAAATAAAATACCAGACGACACTGAATGATCTTCAAGCTACTTATGAAATCTCATTTTCTCATCGTCACGAATTTGAAATATTTTTCGGACGAGGCGAAGTAGTATTCAGAGAATCACAAAAGGTGGTTATTCAATCTTTTAGAATAGAACGACGTGACAGAAAACTATGCAATTCTGCTGTGGAATATTTTGACGCTAAAATCTTCCACGAAGAGGTGCATAGAGTTGCAAAAAAATTTCTTCATAAAATATTTTTTGTAAAAAAAGAACTGTGGATATAATACTTTTTGTTAATTCGTGTTTGCAGTGTTGTCATCAGTATTGCAAAAATACTTGTTATGTTTCTATTTTGCAAAGCTTACAATTTTATCTTTTACGTAAGTTTTTTTATCAACGTAGTACAAATTTTCACATGCCGTGCAGAAAAAAAACAGACAGCTACCAACTCAAACTCTGTGTTCTGCAGACATGACGAGATATTTTTACATGTGAACAATGCTTAGAGAAGCTGTTAAAAACAGCCCCACAACTAGTCCTAGAATAAATATTCAAAAAAAGTAATTTTTTTAACTTTTCTACTATTTACTAAACCTGGCGCTGCCTCTCTTGCAATAAAACACCGAATTAACTATCCAAATTAGAAGCGATAACGCCAGAATTATGGTACTCCTGAGTCCATATAAAGTAATTCTGACGTGACCCAATCATAAACGGTTACGTATTTTCAGCGGGAGGTGGGAGCGAACGTAAATACAAGATTCTAACAAACACTAGCTTTCCTTGCGTTCGTGTAGTCTGGTAATGACAGTAAAATCTTCTTGATAATTGATTTTATCAATTTTCACAGCCCCTTGGATGCCTCATGGATACCGCGCTGGCTTTCAGTGGGGTGACTCCGGGATCGATTCCCGGAAGGGGCAAAGATAAAGCCATACTTTTCTAATCCACGTCGTCTCAGTTTCTGTAGCTGTGTCACGAAACAACGTTTAGGCAGACCAAGTATGCTTGGTACGGTGAAGGGAACACGTCATGCTCGGCCTTACCCCAAGGAGTGAAGAATAAATAAAAGCATGGCCCACGTTTGGGACCACCGCTAGCTGGCAAAGCCGGAGTTATCCGACACAAAAATGCAGCATGCGTACATATACACATACATTTTCACGTACATCTCCATTGTAATTCAAAAAGTTTAAAAGGGTTACGTATTATACTTATTGTAAACATTCAATTTATTGTATGTAGATTATTGTAAACATTCAGCCATTATTTCAGTCAAAAATCATGCCGATATCACCAGAGTTGTGTTTTGTGGAGAGTAATATTGGCGAAGTGGGATAGAAACGGGGTCTGCATGCTCTTGCCAGACAGGATGTTTCGTAACACGATACGCAACAGGATACGTAACTTCAAGATCGTTTTTTTATTTTGTTAATAGGAATCACCTTCGCTACAAAAACAAATTGGAAAGACCATATCAAAAATACAATAGTCAAAACATACAATGCAATTTTCAAATTGTATCCTATTACAAATCCTTATTCCACTCTCAGTATTTAATATGGGTTATTAATTTATTCATCCATTATAAAACCTGCAATTTCATATGCCGGTCCAGTTTGGTGCAAAGTAACCGCCACTCATTTAACAATATAACAAATAGTACAAATATTTTTTTAAGAAAAATTACCAAAGCTTCTTGGTTTATTAGAAACGCTCAGTTACATAGAGAATTTAAATTAGAACCAATTAAAAATATTTAGAAAAACAAAATTGAATATTCATTTTAAATTCTTCTGAAAACTCCTAGTTCTTCCCCTTTTAATATAGGCCAATCATATAATGAACCAAAGAGAATTAAATTTCGTTTCCCGAAAGATATATTTAAACCTCCTTAAAGTCAACAAGATTTAGTTTATTCTAAACAATTAACTTCCATTCTATATTTGCTACCCCCAAACTTCAGATAATCAAAATCACAAAATACCTCCCGGTCAGAAACACTGCAGTGACATCAGTTGATGCCCTGAGCTACCTTTCCCAGTGCGTTCGGTTGGGAGGTCGTGGTATGTGACCATGAATGACAAAAGTGCCCAAGAGTGTTGGCTGAGGGAATTGCTGATTTTGCAGCAGCATGCAGAATTGGAGTTACATATTCTTTCAACAGTGAAACTGTGCGGCCAAGGGTGACTCAAGGGATGATGAGATCTGAAAAAGGATATCAGAGGATGAGACCTTACTTACGAAACCCGTAGAAATAGGCTCCGATCGTGTAGTGTAGGTGAATACGTGTGACTAGTGATCTGACGAATGCTGACGTGGAAGTTGCCTCACAAGCCTTCCGGCAATAGACCTTATTGGTGTTACTTGCTTGCAATAACTATCCTGGGTGGGCAGGAATGTTTAAAGACTTTCAAAAAAACGGGTGATTGCTGGACACACTTGAGAGTTATGCAGAAGTAGGTGAAAAGGCAATTGGGGAGCCTTATGCTTCTATCAGCAATAGTGGATGGACCGGGATACATGCAGTGTTTGGAGCGTACATGAACTTTCAATCATTCAAATTTAATCCAGCAGAAACAAATTGTAAATCTGGGAGATTATTGTTCTTCTGGCAGCTGTTGTAGTGGAGAAGGGTGAACGGGGTGCGAAGGACTTTATAACTGACATGACAGCCTTGCTGATATCTAGGGGTATCTACAGGATTAATGTAGACGAGAGTGGTGAGAGCTCACCGGCCAACACTACGAAAACAAGTTGAGAATAATTTGGAATTTCTTCTCCCCTCTCTAGCAGTACTGGATGAGCGTTTCGTGCATGGTTTCTGGAGTGCTGGATATGAGAATTGACTTCACAGCTCTGGAGAAGCAGGTTAATAAAATGGCTGACTACTTGTGCTGCTAAGTACTGCCTAGGAAGAGAGGGGTGCAAAACTGTGGGATGAAGGACTCGGGAACAGGCTTGACAGCTCCGCAGTCGCACTTACCTTGAGCAGCAGGTTGAGAATAATTGGAAGATTCTCATGCTTCTGTCACCAGTATTGGATGGTAAGAGATGCGTGCATGTCTTGGGGATGGGGTGAAGGACCTTAGAACTGGCTTGACAGCCCAGCAGAGGGACAGAGGAACCTTCAGGGCCGAGGAGGCAATGGGTGTCGTGAACTCACCTGCCAGACCTTGAGCAGCAGGTTGAGAATAAATGAACGATTCTTGAGCTTCTGTCACCAGTATTGGACGGTCATAGATGCGTGCACGGATTGGGATAGGTGGTTAAGGACATTAGACTTGTCAGACCAGCAGAGGGTCAGCGGTACCAGGGCCGAGGGAGTCTACGGGGTGAGGGCTAACCTGCCTTCCCTGCAGCAGCAGGTTGAGGATGAGTAGGAAAATCGCGGGTAGTCACCAGTATTGGATGGTCAAAGATGCGTTAATAGCTTGGCGAGAGGGGTTAAGGCCCATAAAGTTGACGGGAAAGCGGTACCTACAGTGACAAGTGAGTGTGGAGAGTCGAGAACTCACCAGCCATCCCTGCAGCAGGAGGTTGAGCATAATCAGGAAAATCACGTGTTTGTCACCAGTATTGGATGGCGTGCATGGCTTGGGGAAGGCGGTTAAGGACCGTACACTTAAAAGTCCAGCAGAGGTACTGCGGTACTTTCAGGGTCGAGGGAGCGTAGGGGATTCAGGGCTATCCTGCCATCCTTGCAGCAGGAGGTTGAGGATTAGCGGAAAAATCGCGTATTTGTCACCAGTATTGGGTGGCGTGCATGGCTTGGGGAGGGTGGTTAAGGCTTATATAACGGTACCAACTGCGCCGAGGGAGCGTGGGGCGTGGAGGACTCACCTGCCATCCCCAAGGCTGGCAGGAGGTTGAGGATAATCAGGAAAATTGCGTGTTTGTCACCAGTATCGGATGGCGTGCATGGCTTGGGGGAGGGTGGTTAAGGCCCATATAACGGTACCGGGGAGCGTGGGGCGTGGAGGACTCACCTGCCATCCCCAAGGCTGGCAGGAGGTTGAGGATAATCAGGAAAATTGCGTGTTTGTCACCAGTATCGGATGGCGTGCATGGCTTGGGGGAGGGTGGTTAAGGCCCATATAACGGTACCGGGGAGCGTGGGGCGTGGAGGACTCACCTGCCATCCCCAAGGCTGGCAGGAGGTTGAGGATAATCAGGAAAATTGCGTGTTTGTCACCAGTATCGGATGGCGTGCATGGCGTGGGGGAGGGTGGTTAAGGCCCATATAACGGTACCGGGGAGCGTGGGGCGTGGAGGACTCACCTGCCATCCCTGCAGCAGCAGGCTGCGGTCGACGGTGCGCAGCCACATGACGGCGTCCCCGGCCTGGAAGTCCTTGAGGCGGTAGCACTTGGTGTGCAGGTAGATGCCCAGGCACTTGAGCAGCTCCGACGTGGACGCCTGGATGACGGTCTTCTTGGGGGCGGCCGGCGCGGGCTGGGCGTGCGCGGCGGGCACCACTGGCGCCACCCCCGCCCCGCCCCCGCCCCCTCCGCCCCCGCCGCCCAACAGCGACGCCTTGGGCGCCAACTTGTCGCAGTGCGGGTGGTGGCTCTGGTGATTGTTGTTGCAGTTGTTGGCGCGCACCAGGTCCAAGGCCGCGGCGCCGCCGGCGCTCGCCGCCCCCGCCGCCACCACCGCCTTCCCGCCGCCACCACCGCCCCCGCCGCCCCCCGCGCCGGCATAGTAGCACGAGATGGCGGCCGCCTTCTGGATGTTCTTGTTCTTGTCCACCACCAGCGGATGGATGTTGTCGACGAGCGGCTGGCGGAAGGCCGAGAGGTTCTTGTTCTTGTTGTCGAGCTTCTTCTTGTTGTTGTTGGCGGTGGAGAACCGCTTCCAGCTGAGCGCGTTGATGAACAGCGAGTGCTTCTTGAAGTTCTTCTCGAGGGCGTTCTTCTCGGAGATGATGCGCGCCGTCTCGTGGGTGTGGTTGTTGTTGATGTGGTTGTGGTTGTGGTTGGCCGGCGGGCAGTGTCCGCCGCCGCCCAGCCCGCCGTGGGCGGCCGGCGTCAGCGTGCCGGCACTCACCCCCTTGTTCTCACGGTTCTTGGCGTTGTTGAGCTGCTCGTAGCTGAAGTTGTTGAGCGTGAAGTTGTCGCCGGCGGCCACTCCTCCGCCGTGGCCGCCGCCGCCGCCCCCGGGCCCGGTCCCGGCCAGGCCGCCGCGGCGGTCGCGGGGCGAGAAGCTAAGCACGGTGCCCATGGCGCGCGCCGCGGCCGCCGCCGCCAGCTGCCACCAGGCGTCCTCGGGCCGCACCAGCGCGCCGCGCCGCTGCACCAACGCGCCCCCGCCGGCCCCCGACGACCGCTGCTGCTCGCCGCCGCCGTCCGCGCCCTCCGCCGCCGCCGCCGCCGCTGCCGCCGCCGCCAACGCCGTCGCAGGGGAAGCCGATCGCTCGCCGCTGCCACCGACGCACGCTCTCCCCCGCGCCGCCGCCGCTGCCAACCGCCCCGCGATGAACGCCCTGCTCGATGGCGGCTGCCAACCTCGCGGCGATGAGGCGCACTTCGCGGCCGCACACAGGTCCCGCTCTGTTTTTCCTACAAGCTGCTCACCGTGGGCTTTTCATTCCTCGGCACGATGAAGTTACTCCCTGCACGATGGCGGCTGCCAAATTCACGGCGATAAGGCGCACTTACGCGATACACAGGTCCTCTATATTTACCCTACAAACTGTTCACCACGGACTTATCATTCCTCGGCACGATGCTCCGCCTTGCTTAAGACGTTAGCTCGCACTTTTCTGGTCTTTTATTTTAAGTCAAAGATGTAACCGTTCTTCACTGAGATACACAAATCCAGGTCTTACGTTCCGTATGTTTACGAAGCTTCAAAATACAACACTTCTTCTCTGCTCACTCCTGACTGTAAGTCCGCTCTTTACCATCAACTTCACTGTTCCCGTTTATCCTGGACTGCTTCTTGTGTGTTCCGTCTAGAAGCTATTTCCCAATGGATGGCACAATATCTTCTTGAGCTGCCTTTTACGTCGGGGAGACCTGACCACTCCAGAGCAACACAGCTCACTAATACTGATGAAGAACGTAACGGTATGCTTCTACCGTCGTCGTAACAGGGCTTGAAAAATCTTCTGATGGCAATTTATCCTGGAGTTAAATAATTAGTTTGTCTTACCCTCAGTGTTCACTTGTTGGTCACACTGCCTCTAAGAGAATTCTGGTACGGATTTTTTTTACTAGAGAATATCGGCGAATGTTAACGACTTCCCCACTCGTTTGGCAGGTCGGAACGTGCGACCGGAGCTGCCTATTCCTTGGCGACCACACGATCGATCCCACGTCTCCTTGGCTACAGGCCCGGGCCGCTCGGGCCGCCCAAGGCGGGTGCCGGCCGCGGGGCTGGAGGGTCTGTGGGGCGCAGGGCGCGGTCGGAGGAGGCGAGAAGGGCGTAGCGCTGGCCGGAAGGGCCGGTCGGCCGGGCGCGCAGACGGCCGGCGGCCGCGCGACGAAAAGGCCCAAGATGGTTGCCTTGGGGCACGCCGGGCCGGGCCGCGCGCTGCGCTGCGCTGCGCGGTGCTGCGCGTCGCCCCCGCGCGCGGAGCTGCGCCTGCTGCAGCGGTGGTGCTGCGCCTGGTCGCCTGCGCGCTGGCGCGGGCTGCTGGCGGAGCAAGCTGCGCGCGAGGCGTGGTTGGGCGGGTGGGAGCGGCGGTTGCGCGCGTGCTCCGGGAGCGAAGCTCGCGAACTCACTACGGCCGCTCGCTGGCCTCGCCGCGCCCCCGCCCCCGCCCCCGGCGCCCGCCCCGCACCGACCCGGCTCGCTTGCGCCGGCGCCACATCGATCGGGCGGCGGCGGAGGCGGCGGCGCAGGGGGCGACGGCAACTGGGGGTGGTGGGGGACACGTCGGTGGCAGTGGTGGCGGCGGCGGCGGCGGTGACGGTGGCGGCGGCGTCGGCGGTGGCGGTGGCGGTGGAGGTGGCGGTAGTAGTCGTAGTGGCAATGGTGGCGGCGGCGAAGACGGTGGCAGCGGCAGGGGCGGCGGCGGTGCCGAAGACGGTGGCGACGGCGTTGGGGGCGGTGGCGCTGGTGGTGGACGCATCGCTGGCAGTGGTGGCGACGGTAGTGGTGACTACGCTGATGGCGGCGGCAGTGTGGCTGGTGGGGCGGGGCGGTGATGGCGGGAGGCGGCTATTGTGACGGTAGTGACGGCGGCGACGGGCAATGTTGGCTGGGGGTGGAGGCGACGGCTATGCCAGCGTTGGATGGAGAGGGGGCGGGGACGGTAATGGGGGATTCGGGTACGGCGACATCTGTGGTGGGGTTGATGAGAGTAGTGGCAATGGCGGCGGTGGCGATAACGACCGCGGCGCTGGCGGTGGCGGGGGCGATGTGGAGGGCTGTAGTGTTGGCGACGGGGGCGGTGTCTGCGCCGCCACCCCCGCGCTCGCTCGCGCGCCGCCACCGCCGCCACCGCCGCCGTCGTCGTCTGGGCAACGCGCGGCCCCGTGGCGCGCGGTCGATAGCCCGTCACGTGACGCCGCCGCGGGCTCCGCGCCGCGCGCGGGGTGGGCGGTGGCGGGAGGGGGGGGGTGGAGGCGCGAAGCCCCGGGCGGAGGCGCGCGCCGCTGGACGACGCGGGCCTGGGAGGCGCCGTGGGGCCAAAGGCCGACGGCGGCGGCGGCGGCGGCGGTGGCGGTGGAAACGGCGGCGGTGGACGCGATAGCGGTGGCGGTGAAGGAGGCGGTAAAGGAGGCGATGGCGGCGGAGGCGGTGGTGGCGGTGGTGGTGGCGGAGACGGTGGCGGCGGTAAAGGAGACGATGGTGGCGGAGGCGGTGGTGGCGGCGATGGCAGAGGCGGAGGGGATGGCGGTGGCGGTGAAGGAGGCGGTAAAGGAGGAGGCTGCGGAGGCCTTGGTGGCGGTGGTGGTGGCAGAGACGGTGGCGGCGGTAAAGGAGGCGATGGTGGCGGAGGCGTTGGTGGCGGTGGCGGTGGCGGTGGCGGAGACGGTGGCTGGAGTCGGGGTCGGCACTGTGGAGACTCGATGGAAGGATGGACGGTGGTGTCAGAATGCTGTTGCGTCCGACACAAGAGGAACTGTCTCGTTTAATTAATGTTTCTGGCCACGCCAAGAGCTATTGTCATTAGTCCCGTAAGATTCGACGATGTTATAACATTTTTCTGAACGCGTCAACAGCTATTGTCATTAGTCTCGTAAGTTTCGACAATGTTATAATCCGAGAGGTGGCGATCTTCCTCTCTCGCTGTAACGTGAGACCGGTGCCAACCTTTCCGTCGGCTTGCATGGGTTTTCCACTCTAGGTATCACCGCTATGTAACATCTCGAATGGTCACAATATATTTATGATAGTGTAATGTACTACGTGTGTTTTTGTGTAAGTGGAGAGATGGATAAAGAAAGGTTTAGGGAAGATCACGTTTGGCTGTTTTGTTAGTGTGCTGTTTTAGCATTCGTCTGGCGATTAGAGAAACCTCGAAAAAGTACCGATAACAACAGCTGGAAGCTAGAATTTCCGCAAGAATTGTACCTAGGTAGTCTCGAAATTCCACCACTAACGGAACTCCCGATCACCAATATCTCCAAGTCTGTGATACTGCTGTGGCAACCCCTGTTCACTTGAACCATCACAGCCGATAGTTTCAAGTGAAACAAGACCTAGAGAGAAAGCGAAGGCGAGGAACAGGTGCATGGATTGGGGTGGGGGAAAAGCGGCGAATGTGACCGAGGGGAAGAGGCGGAAGCGGAGAAGTGCTGGAGGGGTGCCACGTGGCGATAGAGGCAGGGAGAGACAAAGGGCGAGGGAATGAGAGGCGAGTGAGCGAGACGGACGCACCCTGGCGTTGTGCAGGTGCGGTGGGGCGCGGGGCGCCGTGGTCAGGGCTGCGTATAAACATGCTGCTGACAAGCAGTGTGGAAGGCGAGGGGTGTGGCAGCGAGGCCGGGTGGGAGGAGGAATCTTTTGAACCCAGGAGACGGGGCAGCCAGGAGAGAGTACGAGATGCAGCTGGGGGGGGGGGAGAGGCAGCGGGACGAAATGGATTGTTTGATTGATTAGTGATTGCGAGCGCGCCAACTGCTAAGTCCCATAATTGTAGGGCATGTTTTAAAACTCGTCATGTGGTGGTGATCTTCCCTCGCTGGATAGCGAGATCCGGCGCCGAACTAGCGGGACTAGCGGGGTTTTCCCCAACCAGGTATCTCCCATGACGTGGGCACCGCCCCAGCCGGGTCAAGCTCTACGCTTATTTATTTATTTATTTATTTATTTTACGTCAAAAAAAACAGTTAAAACTGCGTATGACATGCTATGGGGAAAAGTGAATTGTGTGCACATTTTCAAAATTCTGTGATCCCTACACTAAGTCATATACTACTTAAATTTTGAATTTTGAAAGGAAGAAAAAAAAACAAAAAATCTCCCATGTAATCAAATATATTTTCAAGGATAAATAAGCAATAAATTTTGGCTCTTATTACTTCCTGCCGCGACAACATGGAAACGATAATTTGAATAATTGTATTTCCCACTGAATTCTAGAAGACGTGCACAGAAAAGGAAGTTACAGTTATGTCCAGAAGCAAAACAAGGGGCCATCTCAGCATTTGCTCAATGGATCAGGGAAACTGGACGAAAAACCTGATCGAGATGGGGGTCATTGACCCGGAAGCTGTGTTACGATAGTTGTTACAGGTTGTTTATACTCATTTATACAGTCCAAATGGTAATTAATGCATTATGTATCATTGTTAAAATTAATGTTACTTTTCTTGTGATGCTCAGTATAGTCTCTAATTGTATAGAAACAGTTATGCGGCAGAAACGATTTCACTTGGGATTTAAACTTTTCTATTGAATTTAATCGTTTAATGTCATCTGGCAAAGTGTTGTAAAATAATGTACATGTATTGTATGTGAATTTTTGTAATGAGCTGTTGATACTGTCACCTGATGAATATGATTTCTACGTCGAGTGTTATAGTAATAGACTTCGGCATTTTCTGAAAATATATTCCCGCCCTTGAGCAAGTCATTTTTTACAAAAACCACTGATTCGTAAATAAAAAGACACGGTAATGGTAGAATTCCTAGATTAATGAAGAGAGGCTTACATGAATCACGCTTCCGATATGTGCGATAGTGTAGTACATGCAAGTGTGTGTGTGTGTGTGTGTGTGTGTGTGTGTGTGTGTGTGTGTGTGTGCAGGGTGTAGGGTAGGATAGGACAAGAAATGGGAGGGAAAGATCGCACGCGGCTCGTGGCCCGTTTGCTAGATTACTGCTCCGGCATTCGCCTGATATCGGTTGGAGAAAACACTGAACACTCCTGTCGTTAGAATTCTCCTCCAGACAGCGACTGATTTC
>BLKR01004969.1:47500-60435 GCA_011170035.1 Teleogryllus occipitalis
CGATTTTCAAGGATAAATAAGCAATAAATTTTGAATTTTGAAAGGGAGAAAAAAAACAAAAAAACTCCCATGTAATAAAATCGATTTTCAAGGATAAATAAGCAATAAATTTTGAATTTTGAAAGGGAGAAAAAAAAACAAAAAAACTCCCATGTAATAAAATCTATTTTCAAGGATAAATAAGCAATAAATTTTGGCTCTTATTACTTCCTGCCGCGACAACGTGGAAACGATAATTTGAATAATTGTATTTCCCACTGAATTCTAGAAGACGTGCACAGAAAATGAAGTTACATTTATGTCCAGAAGCAAAACAAGGGGCCATCTCAGCATTTGCTCAATGGATCAGGGAAACTGGACGAAAAACCTGATCGAGATGGGGTCATTGACCCGGAAGCTGTGTTACAATAGTTGTTACAGGTTGTTTATACTCATTTATACAGTCCAAATGGTAATTAATGCATTATGTATCATTGTTAAAACTAATGTTACTTTTCTTGTGATGCTCAGTATAGTCTCTAATTGTATAGAAACAGTTATGCAGCAGAAACGATTTCACTTGGGATTTAAACTTTTCTATCGAATTTAATCGTTTAATGTCATCTGGCAAAGTGTTGTAAAATAATGTACATGTATTGTATGTGAATTTTTGTATTGAGCTGTTGATACTGTCACCTGATGAATATGATTTCTACGTCGAGTGTTATAGTAATAGACTTCGGCATTTTCTGAAAAAATATTCCCGCCCTTGAGCAAGTCATTTTTTACAAAAACCACTGATTCGTAAATAAAAAGACACGGTAATGGTAGAATTCCTAGATTAATGAAGAGAGGCTTACATGAATCACGTGGGTGGGATTTGGTTATTATTCGTACAATTCGTTTTTGTAATCTAAAAGTCTGGGAGCTATAAGATGTATTTCCCCAGAATATTATGCCATATCTCAGGCGGGAATGAACATTCGCGAAATATACACAACGAGCAGTATGAAGGCTGACTGAATTTGCAAGAATTCTGAACGCGTAGCATAATGAACTTAATTTTGTGTTCAGTTCATTTAAATGGACGTTCCATTTAAGGTTTGACTGAATTGAGAGACCTAAAAATTTTGTTGCATTAACATGAGTCAATGGTACACTGTTCATTTTCAATGGAGCACAGAATTGTTTATTTGAAATGGAAAACTGCATTAAAACCGATTTCTTTTCGTTTACTATTAATTTGTTATTTCGGAACCAATTTGAAACATCTGATATTGTACTATTTACGGTTTCTTTATTGCAAAGGATGTTCGTATCATCCGTTGTTTCAGCCGAAGTGATCACACCTACAAAATTCGAACAAGGAAACAAAATTCAGATCTTGGGAAATTTTCATTTTGTAACAGAGCAATTAGAGATTGAATCAGTTTACCCGCAGTAACTTTCAAAGCCATTCCTCAAGTGTCTGAAGTTTTAGATATAAGTTAGAACAAGTTGAGGGTAATAGATGGTAATGCGTAACTAAGCGCTGTGAAGTGCGGTGAATTGCTGGTCAGTGTCATTCAAAACAGTGTAGTGCAGTGCAGTGCAGTGCAATGAACGCGATTAATGCCTTTTTTAAAACTTAATTCAGCCAATATCTATGTAGCTTGTATTGATTTTTAGTATCACCAACATATAATTATTTTATATCATGGTAGAGTTGAAATAATTGTTATAACACTTAATATTAGTGATAGTATAATTACCGCATCCTCTTTTTGTTCTGTACTCTTTTGTTATTATTATTATTATTATTATTATTATTATTATTATTATTGTACTTATTGTTAATTAACTGCCACCGGGTCATACCCAATTGCAGTTGAAATAAATGTATGTATATAAACCAATGATATATGTTAAAAATAGCTTTAACTAAGTTATGCTCTGACGCCCAAACTACTCGTATTAATACATATTCGCCGTACATGTACTAATACATATTCCCCATACTCGTACTAATACATAGTTCCCATACTCGTATTAAAACATATTTCCCATACGCGTACTAATACATATTTCCGATACTCCTACTAATAAATATTTCTCATACTTATACTAATACATATTTCTTATCTGCAACGCGACGAAGTGAAATGTGGGCGAACTATTGGCGAGTGAATCATATTAAAAGTTTCATAATACAGATCAAAGAACATGATTCTAAATCTCTGAGTCATTCTCAAATGATTCACGAATTCCACTGAGAGAAACATTTTAATTCAAAGTGAAGAGATCGCAGAAACAACATGCTTGTCACTTTTGTAAACAATAACGAGTAAAACGATTCTTCGAAAATATTTGATATAATTAGGTCATGTGATAGTTTATTTTATTGAATTAAGCTGGAGTTTGATTTGATCTCCCTTGCCTCCTCCAGTGCCGAAATGGGTGCCCATGTCTCGGCTCTCTGGGACCATGTATAAACTCGGCTCTGATTACGTCCTTGTGGATCTCCGCCCATTGAGAATCCATCGTTCTCTATAGAGGTCGCTGCCTAGTCTTGCGAGATAAGCTAACAGCGCTGAGAGGGAATTCAATTACGAAGAGCTTTGCGCTGGATGTCCCCGATGGTCGTTCTCATTCATAGCAGCAGGGCATTGAGCGGGCAAAGCACAAAGTGGTGGATTTCAATGAGGGCGACTAAGTGAAGTCATTGCAGTGCTTTCCTTAACTCTTTCCAGTTTTAAATTTATTTATTTATTTATTTATTTATTTATTTATTTATTTTATTTATTTTAGTCAAAAACAGTCAAAAACTGTATGTGACGTATGGGGGAGAAAAACATCTGCGCACGCTTTCTTGAGTTTCAGAATCCCTTCCCAACAATTTAACTATTAATAGTTGAAAGATTAATAATAATAATAATAATAATAATAACAATAATAATAATAATAATAATAACAAATTTAAAAAGCGAGAGATTAACATTTCAAAAACTAGATATTTTCGTTGCCAAATTATACAAAACTTATTTTTAACGGTAAAGAAACGAACAGACTTGATTTTTCTGTATTGTTAACAAAATAGAAACTCACCCTACGCTCTACTACCACTACAAGCAAAGGAAAGTTCAACAAAACATGCGCATAGTGAAGCTACATTTAAGCTACATTAAATAAAGAAAAGATGATATCGTTCAGTAGTTCGTTCAGCATTTTTACTGCTCTCTGTGGATCAGTCGTTAGCTCATTGGCTTCTCTCATATATTAAGGTTTTGTAATGCCTTAGATCTGAGATTTCTTGAAGAGAAAAACTTAAGACAGAAAAATCAAAAAATCTGAAGGAAGGAAAATTAAGCAAGGCTCAATCAATGATGCGAGTTAATACTTTCATTTTATTCAATTTTGTTTTATTCCGTACTTCGATAGTAGGGATAATGTTTAATTTTTTTAATACACAAAAAATTCCAGATGAAGAAAACGGCTTTGGCGACTGGAATCAATGGAATCTTGATTGCCTTCATGCGGTGTCTCACGGTCAGGCAAGATTACGAAATTTTAGGTAACAAAAGAGAAACTAAATTTAATGCAATACCATAATTTTCAATTCTTAACCCACAACAGTGTGATTCGTTCGTTCTCAGAATTAAATTACACGAACGATCAGGAAAGGAAAATCGCTGTTATAGAAATGAAAGTATTTTAAATATTTAAAATATTGTATTGTACTATTGTTTTGTATATAATATTGTACTATTGTAAATTATAAATCTCACTCTAGTGCAGAATAGAATTTTAAGTATTGCTAAAGTCAGTTAAGAATCAACTTAATCAGGTGACACGAATAGACGAAATAGACGATCTTTCATAAACATTTCACAAAAATGATGCTAGTCCTCTAAACTGCAATGTACTCTACTTTTGCTAAAAGATACATTTTATTTTTACCCGCAACTACTTTCATAATATGTGCAAGAGTTTACACACAACGTATATTGGTAAATGCGCATTTTTATTTTTAATTTTTAAATTCCTGTTTTCATAATTATGTATTCTGTATATTAAAGAGTGCTCCTTGTAATTTCTTTTAATTCTCATGATTCCTAATTTGTTTATATAAAGCTTTGGATACCCTTTTCATTATTTGAAATATGAATGGCTGGCGTGTTTCAGACAAGTCACTCACACATTTAGTTCCGTTCTCTTTCTGAAATTGCGCAACAACTATAAACGCGAACATTCAATTGCTTTCTTGTTCTCAATTTCTGCTTCATGATTACTTGCAGCAATACTTACTCAATGATTACATGCAGCTTTGTCCCAGAGTAGGAAGGCCAATGAAACTCATTTGATATGTTGTTATTGTTTTGATTTAGAGTAGCATGTATTTCTGAAGCGTTTCGGGTGACTCATGGACTTCGTGGTAGCTTTCCGTGGTGAGATCACGGATTCGAGTCCTGGTCGGGGCAAAAATAGAGTTGTAGTTTTCTAACATTGGTTGATTGATTGATTGATAGATTGATTGATAGTGATTCCGGACGGGTCAACTACTGAGGTCATAAGTCTCGTAAGTGTAGTACATGTTGTTCATCGGAAGGTGGTGGTGATCTTCCCCCACTGGATGGTGAGATCCGGCGCCGACCTACCATCGATTAGCAGGGTCTTCCTTAACGAGGTATCTCCCACTAGCGGGGCACTGCCCCAGTCGGGACAAGCTCTAAGCTCCCGACCGGTCTCACGGCATATGTGGTAGTGTAGTGCATGTTAGTGTAAGTGTGTCTGTAAGGGGAGAGGATAGGACAAAGAAGAGGAAGCAAAGATCGCGCGCGGTCCGTGGCCCGTTTGTTAGGGTACTGCTCCGGAATTCGCCTGGTGTTGATCGGAGAAACTACGGAAAACTACCGATCAGAGCAGAAGGTCGCTAGAATTCTCCTCCTGAAAGCGACTGAATTCGACCTAACAAGCTAGTAACATTAAAACAATAATAATATTAACTAATTCTGAATCACAACAAACGACATTTCCTTAACGTTGTAATATTAGTCCGGGACATCATGAAACGAATTCACGACATCAACAAAATTAAACGAATGATAACATGAATCGTGATTAACAATGATAACATTAACCATACACATTTATACATGTATTTCAATGCTTTTCTGGAACTTAAAATAACTATTTCAATGTCACCCATTCAGGAGATGCGTAGAATTGAAATTCCATATCTCAAAGCAGTGGAAAATATCCATTGTATTTGTCTTCAGAGCTCATGTTTCACAGAGACAAAAAGTCTCATCCACGTCCAATTAAAGATGTGAAATATGAACCCACGAGAAATGATTCAGGCAGCAATCTTCTTATGTTGAAAATGGAATCTTTATCAACTGCATGTTTCAAAACATTTTGACTCATGCGATATTGATGTAAAAGTACTTTTTCAGCTTAGGAACTTGAATAGACACAGTTTGCATATATTATGTGTAAAAATAAACTGTGTGATTGTAAAAACGTAAAATGATAAAAGTTGAATGAAATAGAATTTCTTTTCGTTAGTGTGAATTGATTTACGTCTATTTTACAATTTTTTTAATTTTTTGCACACTTCGAAAAGTTGATTACTTATTGCTTTTAATGCGTAAATGTTCTGGACGGTTCTGATTGTAATTTTATTTACCTGCTTGGCCATCTGAGTCTTTAAGAAAATGAATACTTAAGAATTTGAAAAATATACTACTTATACATGAATACTTAAAAAAAGAATATAATCTACCATTTACTTGCAGGGTGCATTTTCTCGCTACCGCTTACGCGGTAGAGAGAAAGTTATGAAATGCTGCGCGAAAAAACGGCGAATTTTCGTTAGAAAACTCTTATTACACTACCCTGGTAACAAAAAGGTGGATAACTCCAGCCGCTAAATTTAGAGAAAAAAATGCTCTAAGGGGTGGTGTAGCCAGAATCCATGTTTTGTTGGTCCTTGATACCAAAAATCGTGTGTTGGCAAAACGTCTGTCTGTCCGCACTACTATACGTCTGTGAACAACACTAGCAGCTAAACCGTTCAGCCGATTTTCTCCAAAAACGATATTCCCCAGCTGATCTTGGCTGATGTTGCGGTCCCTTGGATTTGAAATCAATATTTTAATTTTCGGTGGTACTGTACATGAAGATTCTGAGCTATTTTCCAAATTAAAAAAAAAGAATCCATCATTTTAGATTAAATTTTGTTGTGGGATAGAGTGAAGAATGTTTAAAAGGCCTCATGTTCGTCGAAAAATGTTTTTTCGAAAATGTAAAAAAATCAAATATTTTCGTCGTCTTTCTACAACTACATTTATGAAATAGAGTTTTTTCTCTTAAATAAATCAGTTCCTTAAAGATAGATTTAGAAATAAGTGCATATACACTTTTTCGAAAGTTTGACTACTTTTCGCGTGTTTGCGTAGAAATACGGACGAGAAAGTACGTGCTGTTTTAGGTCCACTAGTGTATTACTATGAATGTACTGACTGATGAATAATTTATACACATGTGACATCTGATTGTTTGCCTTGGCTCAATATTCAATTGATACAACATATTAAATAAAATGTTCATGGATCCTAAGAATGCTGTTGGAAATATTTTTTTTCAATTTCCTTGATTTTAACATTTCAAAGTGTAAAAATCGTATATGAGGCACCTAGAATAGTGTTAATTGTGCTTCTGGAAAAGACAAATTAATGCTTTCCAGCAGGAGTCATCAATGCTCTTGGTGCTTTGGTGATCCTAGACATTCCTCGTACCATTCACATCCAACTACCTTGGAACTACAACTTAATGACGTCACAAAATCATCAAAAACTTTGAAAAAGAATTCAAGAAAAACATTGAGAGAAAAACTCAGGGAAGGCTACAGAAGATAAAACAGTTTGACGTGCATTATTTTTATATGTTATTGTTTGGCTTGTTACGAGGTAAATTAAACATATAATCATCCGAGTACATTACTCATAAATGGAAGAAATTAGACACTCAATATAATATTTAACATACTTTTCTGCGCCCGCACAAATGCAAATGAGTGAATTTTGTGAACATGATTTGCTCTGAAATATTTTTTTTCAGTGTTTCCCAATATGAATTCTACGGAATACTAGCATACTGCAAGTCCAATAAGTGCACCTTGTCGATATGAAAGATCGAGCTGATATTGCAATTAAAATTCTTTATAGATGTAATATATATTTAGAGCTCTTTTTATTATAACCTGGCAATTAATCTGTGATAAGCAATAACTACCAAAAATATGTCGCATTATATTTCCATTTCCAATTGTAAAACACTATTTTATTCTATTGACATATATGCATTGTATCTATATTAGACTGAAGTATTCTGGCATGCCTTCCTGCTCTTTGTTCTAATTTTGAAAGGTATTTTAAGCGAGTTCTATTAATACCTGTAATGAAGAAGGCATGTAGGTGCAACGGAAGCCTTGAAAAGGAAGGAAACGTCACCAGTGGAGGGAGAGTGGGGAGGGTGAGAGAAAAGGAGAGCGAGAGAGAGAGAGAGAGAGAGAGAGAGGGTGAGGGAGAGAGAGAAACGATGAGACATCGACGAGGCAAGGACATTCCACAGCTGGCCTCCAATCATCTTCCTTCCAAAACAAAGTCATTCTCGGGCATAAACATGCTTCACACTATGCTCAAACGTGTTTTTAAACTCACTGACAAAAATTATTCTGCCCTAAAAAAGTGTTCGCTGTAAATCTGGGCAAGTTATTGCTTCACAAGCAGTCAAATAATTCGTTGAGAGACCCGAACTATTACCCATGTAAAAGGGTTAGCTATAATGTAAGTTTTGTAATTTTTGAAAATACGGAGAGTTCAACGAAAATGAGACTTGCGTCCTTCTATTGTACTTCCTTCTTCTTCTTCTAAATTTAAAGAAAAAAAATTGAACGGTTTTTCAGAAAATATTTTTTTATAAATTGCATAAATTTCAAACGCAAATTACGCAAAAAACTACCTGTTTAAAGAAATTGTTGGCGACCTATTGTGAAAGAGCTGATTTTTACTATAGACTGAAATAAAATCTCTATCTTCAAATTTGTAGTTTCGACTTGTTAAGTTTTTGCAATTTTCGAAAGAAGGGTAAGATAGCATGAGACTAGCATCATGTTTTTTTACCGTCCCTGGATACATATTAGGAGAAAATTTAAAGAATAAAATGGAGCGGTTTTTGAGAATAAAATTCTTAAATTTTTTAAAATTACCTGTATTTCGCGCAAAATTACATGAAAATACTAATATTTTTGAAAAATTGAACAATACCTTATTTGAAGATCTGTTTTTAGGGAACATAATTTATTAAGGAAAAAATCTGTCTGGAATATTATATTTGTAGGAAGACGCCACCCAAGCGGTATCGAAAAAGAAAAAAGCACTACACTTACGGGCCCAATGACCTTAGCAGTTGACGCGCCCGGAGTCACTAAGCAATCAATCAATCAAAACAAATCAGCCTTAAATCACTCGCTATCTTCGCTTCGCTTACTATCACCTTGTACACACGCGTCTTAGGGCCAGACGATGAACCGTCGACTGCTTTCAATGGATCATTTGAACAAAGCACAACAAAACGTCTCAATGAAAAAATGATCACAGAAAAAGGTTAACTCCAATAATTTTAGAATGCAATTAAATTTTGTTGCTCGTAATATGAATTCAGTTAAAAATAGCAATTGATTACATATCTGGAGCCCAGTGTCTCAATCGTTGACCCCTAGTGATAACCGATTGTTAACCATGCATAACATAGGTTGAACACAAACTTCTTTTTATTGTGATACATTATTACTATTTACGTTAAAACAGAAACTCTGCGTACATTCAAGTACAATTATATTTTATATTGATTTAAAAATATATTGAATCATGATTTGCTACTGTTGGCTGCTGTTAGAAAGTCGACCGTTTTTAATGAACAATCAAATAGATGTTTTGTGTCTATTTTTATTAAGGTGTATTTTGGAAAATAATTGTTCACACATGCTTGCCTTACTAACCAATCTATAGAGAAACTATTTAGTGTGCAAAATTTACAGTTAGAAGACAAGCGCAGTATGCTGCTTCTGTAACTACCTCTGCCATCGCCATTGTGAGAACTTCCCAGTAAGGCGCTTCCTCTGGACCCTGCTTAATCCCCTCCATGTTTCTGGGCTCGCGATCTGCCGGCTCGACGAAAGCGTTTTGGTCGGGTCTGGACGAGGAAGCACATTTCCATTTGGTCTACTACACCGCAGTAGCCTACTTGCACAGGTATTCCTTCCACTCGGACTGATTCTGTATTCTCTGCCACGCGACAAGTGCTCTTTCTCTCTTCCCTCCCTCCTCCCTTTCCTCCCTTTCTCTTACCTTTCCTCCCCTTCTTTTCCCTCCCCTTCCGTCCCTCTCTCCCTTTCTCATCCCTTCCCTCATCTGTTCTCTTCCTTTCCCTCCCTTCACTCCCTCTCTCCCCTCCCTCTTCCCTCTGTCTCCCCTCCCTCTCCTCTCTGTCTCTCCTCCCTCTCCCCTCTGTCTCTCCTCCCTCGTTTTCTCTTCCTTTTCCTCCCTTCATCACTCGCCCATTTCCTCCCTCTCTCTCTCCCCTGCCCTCACTTCTGCCCCCTTCCTTTCCGTCCCCTTCCCTCTCTCCCTCTCTCCCTCTCCCCTCCCTCTCTCTCTTTGCCTCTTTCTCTCTCCCCTCCTCTCTACCTCTGTCTCCTTCCCTCTCTACTTCTTCCCGCCCTCCTTCGTTCTTCCTTCCGTCTCCTTCCCTTCTCTTCCCCTTCCGCCTTCTGACTCCTCTTCCCACCCTCCATCTCTCACCCCACCTCTTTGTTCCACCCTCCCTGCCCCCTCCCATCTCGTCCCCATTTGCCTTCAAAACAACCTTTATTTCGCAGCGTGCTCCGTTGCATGTGCCCCTCCAAGCTTCAAGCAACACGTGTAACATTGTTCCAGTAGTTTCTCAGGTGCTGCTGGCCGTCATCCTGCCTTCATTTGAATCCCGTGCACTCTGCACTCTGCCGTTGCTGCCGCCCCCCCCCCCCGTCTGCCCGGCCGTCTGGCGCGTGCGGCGGAGGGCGTCGAGGGGCGGGGGAGGGGGAGGGGGAGGGGGCGGGGGAGGGGGCGGGGGCGGCCGCGTGCCGCGAAATCTCTGCGCCACGTGCGCTGTGCTGCCCCCTCCACCACACACATCCTCTCCCTCTGGGGCTTCCCTCTGCACGCGCCCCGAGCAGGGGGGATTTGCCTCTGTCTGGGAGGTTTGTGTGTGTATGTGTCAGAGATGAGACACACACAAACAGGGAGATAGCGATAGATAGATAGATACACAGATAAATAGACACACACACACACACACACATATATATATATAAATATATATATATATATATATATATATATATAGAGAGAGAGAGAGAGAGAGAGAGAGAGAGAGAGAGAGAGACAGACAGAGTGAGGGAGTAGGAGCGTGAGTTCGTTTGCGAGTGAGTTGAGGATGTGTGTGTGTGTGTGTGTGTGTGTGTGTGTGTGTGTGTTCGCGTGTGAGAGACAGCCTGTATATGAGTCTAAAAGTTGTTTGAGAGAGAGAGAGAGAGACTGAGAGAGAGGGAGAGAGAGAAAGAAAAATCGGGAGAGACACCAAGTCAGAAAGACAGAGAGGCAGCGAGAGAGAGAGAGAGAGAGAGAGAGAGAGAGAGAGAGAGAGAGAGAGAGAGAGAAAGTAAGAGATAGAGAGAGGGAGATAGCGAGCACGCGCATGTGTGTGTGTGTGTACATTGCCGTCTCAAAATACAAGCCAATGGCTCTCCCTCAAATTAAACTTTTTGCTGTAACTTAATTTTATTCGTAACAATTACTACAGGAATTGATAGCACTCCGTAACTTTACTAATATAAATACATTTTATCACTGCAAACTAACGATTTTTCATTTTTTAGTATTTTAAAAAATATTTATGATGTGGGCTTGAACTGCTTTGTGGTAATAATATGGAATGAAATACTTCATCTGTGTCTCTCCCAAAGATGATTTAGAATTATTCCTCGTCATAAAAAAAAGCATGTTTTGTTTAATTACCTCTTCGAATAGCGGCGGTGGGAGCCATAGACCGCACACAGGCGCCGTGACATGACGTCACTTAGGCAATCCGCTCTGCACACGGAGCAAAGAGACCTCAACTGCAACACACCCGTCTACTGACTTAACTCAGCTCCGTCTCCTTTTTGCACAAGATCCATTCATTTCTTGATTGCCCTATGTCTTTATGTACCATATATTCTCAGAAATAATACGAAAATGAGTAAAAAATGTTTTACGAATTGCGAGAGTGCTTTTATGTGAATGATATCTATTAGTGCAATCATTGAATTGCCTTTATATTTCACTGTACATGAATCAAAAACATCTTTTCATACAGTCGATTTTGAAGAAATGTTTGTACAGGAAACTGAGCGGAACAATTTCAGTTTCTTCTTCCTTAGACGTGAGACCAGTTGTGCTTTTGACCAGAGTTCGTTTATCTTTCTCTCTTTCTTCCTTTCTTTCTCCATATTTCTTCCTTCCTTCCTTATGACCATTCAGAAGCCGATTGAACTTCAGAGGAAGTAAAAATAACAAGAAATATAATCAGCCCATATTTCTCCTTATTTTAGTTTGTTTGTGAATATGTCTCATCAATTAATGTTCTGAATGTTGACCCATCCTGTATGACAATGAATTTATTTAAAAAAAATAATTCACAACTTCCACTTTTGTTTTTATTTCGTGCCATTCAGCATATTTTGCAAATGATTTTGCTTTCTTTTCTTGTTGGAATCTCATCATTCTGTTTGTTCCGACTCTCTTTTGCCCAGGCGCTCTTTGTCCTTATTTTTGGATTGTTTGGAAATTCGTGTTTGTCTTATTAATATTCTGAATTTAGAATTATCCTATATTTCAATGGCATTATTTTTCGCAAAAAATAGATCACAACTTCCATTTTGTCATTGTTTGCCCGTCATATCATGTGTTTGAGTCGCTTTGAATTTAAAATGTTGCTTCCCATTCTACAGGCCTAAAATACCACTCAATTATAATACAGTGCGTCAGGAAAGTCTTTCCGCAGTAAAAATTATAAAGGTAGCAGCGTGTAAACGTAAATACCGCACTCACAACAATCTTAACAGATGCTGTTAGTGTTGTCCCCTTCACTTGTTTCCGAGCGATGTTTGCTACCACCATAAATGGACTTTTTAATAGGAGGCCATGACTCGGCCCAGAGAGGAGAGACTTTCCTGGCGCACTGTACAACTTACCTATAAATACACGAGGTAGACGCCCTCGCACATTTCCCCATGAAGCTGGAGAGGTTGTGTGGGGGCGTGGTCACCCGAGAAAATCTGAAAAGTTTCCAAGTAATATGGCGCGGGCGCGTTTACACTGACGTCAACGGACGCAAAGAATGAGTTGGCCTTCCCAGAACGTGCGTTTCTATAGAAGGCTCTGCTACGCACTCAGCCCAATTGGTGGCCGTGCTGTGTTTAGACCACGAGCGGTTGCAGGAAGGGGTGAGGAGTCCGGCTGCTTGGCCAGTGGCAGCATTGTCGTTGCCACTACACCGTCGTTAGGCGTGGGCAGACCAGGCGGTCACCGGGGGGCCCGCAAGTCAGGGACGCACTGATGGGACTGATAGGAAAAAAATTGTAAAAAATTAAAAAAAAATTATAACTTGGGAAAATAGTTATCATAATTTTATAAGTCGCGATACAGTAGTCTGATATTTCATAATATTTTCAATTTATTTTTTACCTTAAATGTGTTTATTGTTTTTACCTTAAATGTGATTACTTACAAGGTAGGACTCTATGAAATTAATCAAATGACTCTTTGGCACATAGGCGGCCAAAATTAATTCAAATTTGGCGCCGTACTTGGAATTAAATCATTTATAGCAATTCT